>JAMKCH010006926.1:0-33122 GCA_023653785.1 Ophioderma brevispina
AAAATTAATCATTAAAGACAAATAATTAAACTAGAATTTTGTGGTTCTCGGCTTTCACGCTAGCTATATTCGAAGATTATAAGCTGTGGGACGCTCCATGACCTTTGATCTGGCATATGACCTTGACTTCATCAACATATGAGGGATCCCTTGTGGTGCACCTATGACACAAGTTTGTTCCACATTGAACTTCAAATTTTTAAATGAGGTCATTTTACATTTTAGCATATTTTTCAACTTTGACCTCACATGACTTGACCTTGGCACATACCTTTGACCTCTATTCCAGAGAGATCCCATGGTGCACCTTTAAAAATAATCCATGAATGGAACATTGCTTTGACAGAAATAAATACACAATAAAAATTGGCTCATAATATCAGGTACGTGGCATAACCATTATACACTTGAACATAAGATTATAATCAGGAATTCTGAAATTACTACAATCCCAAATCATGTACAAGTTACAAAGGTTCCCCAACACTGATTTTTTTTTTTTGGGGGGGGGGGAGCTGATGGTAAAGGTCCCTGCTTTCCTTTGATTCATAGCGGGGGACATTCTCCAGTAACGTCACATACAGCAGCAAAATATTTCTCGAAAATGGCCGAAATGTTGCAAGGACTTTTGCTCAGGATTGTAGTCTATGTCAAACACATTCAGCTGTAGATGGACAACCAAGCATGCTCATTTGACAATGAAACGGCTAGCAGCTTTGCAGTTCTAGCACCATACTGTCAATGCTGGCACTCTCCATAAAATGCTTGGAATGCACTGACTAGTGACGTGATGTGAACCTCTTCGTCCTTCAAGCACATATGCCGCCTCAGTTTTCTCCTTAAGCTCTTCATCTCCTTCTTCAGTCATACTCTCTGTCATCATTTTCTCTCTTTCATGCTGTAGGTAGGCATTGAGTAGTCGGTAGAGGTGGAACCACCACTTGGTGGCACTTTGGTCTTGTTGGTAAGCAAAAAGTGTCTAGGCTGATGACCAGATCTGAAAATGTTTGAGTTGTGGTAACACGTAACACTAATTACTTTATGTACTTCATTAATAAATTTTGATCTTGTTAATTGGTTTTAACATTCTCACATGATTGAAATAGTTTTCACTATTTTGATGAAGACTATGTGCATTGTGAAGCTACTATTAATGTCCGTAAATAGTAGCTCCAAGCCATAAATAGTAGCTGGTTTGTGAATTGCCATGTGCCTAAGAAAGCAGATGAAACCTTGCTGTTATCTAAAGCAACCTTGCATTGAAAACAAAAATTATGGAAAAATATTATTGAAGTGATCATAAAGGAAAATATATACTTCCTTTATTCGAGCCTCTAGCTCAACTATGGTCCCTCGGTGACATCAAGTAGGCCTCTTAGTACTAAATAGTAGTATGCCTACTTGATGTCACCTCAGGCTCGTAGTTTTTTACCAGAGCCTTCCATGGCAGTATATATTTTGTATGCTATTAGAAAGGTTTTAAAAACTATTCTTTGTTACAAACACCAGATAAATCTCAACTTGAATAGAAAAAATGCAATGTTGCTTGTATTATAATCTTGGTAAACCAACCTGAGTTCTATTTCTCCACTGTATTATCAGCTTTGTCAGGTTCTCCAGGTGTTCTTGAATGGATGACAGCTCTACTGGCATTGGCCTCCCATTCCTGATCAAAGAGAATATCTCTTCACCTGAATTTATTTTACCCATGGATAAGTGACTTTATGTGCCCACTTTTGATAAAATCCATGTTTCTTCTCAGTTACTGTCAGTCAGATTTAACATTAATACCACTGAGTGAATAAAAGAATTTGAGGGTATTATTGGTAATTTTTAACAAAGGCTGGTCTGGATTCTTAACACATTTCCAGGACCTCTGCTAGGCAATCCCGGGCCTCGTCCCCATGATTAGCAGTAAAGTTAACCTGTAGTGACATGGCATCCTACACTTTTGTGGCCCATGCAGACTCATAAGAATATCGGGTTACAGTTTCATTGAAAAATGGCCTAGAGAGGCGAGACCTGTGTCTAGAAATCAAGGGCAAGTTTCGGCCAGAATTGCCTATTTCTTGCTAGCGTGTTTAGAAATGATTCTGCTTCACTGCACTAAAGCAATGAAACCTGATGAAGCGATTCAGATCTAGACTAGCCCTAGGCCAGGGAAAGAGTTAATGTAAGCAGTCTATTTTATTGGTTACTCCGAACTAACACACACTTGTAAATCCCCTTAGAGTAATTAATAGCTATCTTGAGACACTCATCATAGTAATGACAAAAAATAAATGGTGATTGCCCTGTGTGGGTCTGGACAGATTACGTATAATTTTTAAATCCCCCCGCCCCCCATGGGAGGAACGAATAATTACATGGTTAGTAGGGGTTTGTTCCCTCCTACAATAAACCTAAGTTTTGGTAGCTCTCGCTCATAATAGAAAACAAGACGGTGGCCAATGTTTACCTTTTTTGGTAAAATGTTGACCTTTTTTACTTTTCCCCACCCCTGTCAGAACCAGAGGAGGACCTGGGGGAAATGAATTACTGCTAGTATGGCTTGTGCCCTCCTACAATATACTTAGGTTTTGCTCTATGACCAAATGTTGACCTTTTTGTAGAGTGGAGGACACACAGACATTCACACATTCATCCTTCCAGACAGACATGCTGTCCAACAATCTGTCAAATGATTACTGTACTTACTTGCTGAATATTGTTGTCATTTAAGTGTCTTGTAAAACTAGTATTTGCATACAACATTTTATAAATCAAAATATTTTAAATTATTAAGGAAAGTCCTACCTGGGGCCTTTTCTAGAAGTAGTTTTCCAAGTTCCAAAGCCTGTCAACAAATTCATCAGCGGACCTGTCACGGAATACGACTTCTGCTGATCAGTAACACAAGCTGCAGAAGATACAATTGAATCCTACCTTTATTACAATAAGAATATCTTTAATAGCTTCCATTATATTATATTTAAAATTCTTTCATGAAGCAATATTCTGGGCTTAATATTAAAATGACACCTATTGTTGATTTTTGTGATTATTACAATCTTGTGTCTAAAAAGTGGTCCGGTATTGCTATTTATTGTCCGGTACAAGTAGTAGTAATTTTAACAAGTATAATTAATTGCTGCCAACAGAGGGCTAGACAGGATTGACTTATTGATTTATAAATGGCTGCAGAACTTCGAAAAGTGACCTTTTTTGGTACAGTGGACCCCCTAAAATATTCCCCTTCTTTGGACTTTTTTGAAATCTCATGCACATCACCAAAAAGTGGACTTTCTTATCAAAATTTCTCTTAGTTTTGGACCTTTTTATCAAAAATTTGGCAAAAGGGACTTTTTGCCCCATTGTGTGGAATTTGGGGTGCACCTTCACACCCTCCTCTTACGGGCCCCTGCCCACACCTTTTGTGTCAGTATAATGTTTTAAAGGAATTAATTTTGTCTTAGCTAATACTAATCTGTCTGTAAAAGACCAGCATTTACAATCTTTTCAACATATCCCTAAATGATCTATGACCCGCTTAACCTCCTATCCTCTGATCCTTTGAGAAGATCTTTACGAGGGAAGAATTCTGAGAACAGGCAGAGTGGTAACAACCTGTTTTAGTGTGGATGGTCTGTGGGCCACTCCGCCAATAATTCCCCTATCCTTCCTCTAATATCCTTCCAGCAAATGGACGACACTGTACTGCCTCGGACCCATGGCATCATGGTAAATATCAAAGGCTTTGGTAGCCAATCGTGAAGAGAGGAGGGTCTCATCGTTGTGGGAGTGAGGGCGCTCTTTACAGACTGAGTCATTAGTAGGTGTGGTGCTTAGCCTAGTAAAACACAGGAATTTGGTAGAAATCATCATCAAACATAACAAATACACCCTGCAACTACTTGCCTGTCATACCCAACATTCCTGATGGCTGATTTACAGCATATGTGATGTGATCACGCACAATGAGTCTGAAGTCATCAGATTCAATTTTTACTTTTTCATTTACCTGTATGCAATGCAACCATTAAAAGCTACATCTTGCTGAAACCCCCCATTGGGAAAAATTGACCTATTAATTCCAGATATATTGAGTTGAAGAGAGGGTCCAAAACAATAGGAACAAAAGACAATTTTTTTCTTTGTTTGGCTATATCTCAAATCAATAATTGTGCTACTATTTCCGACGCATTTTGCTTGATCACACAATATATTCATTTCCACATTTTTCGATACCAGTTGAATGCAGCTTTTTAAATTTTTTAAAAAGCTCTAACCCTCTTCAGCCCTATAACAACCATTCTTACAAACACCACCACAGCAAATCAATGTCAAACAAGCCCTTCCCTCTTTATACATGAGCTAGTTTCAATTACAGTGTTGCAACATGATATAATTGCTATCCTTATTTAGTGGTCAAGCTTGGACTGGAAACATGCGGTTGTAATAAAGCCCCTTGTGCCTGACCCAGGACTGAAACTGGGATCTCATTGATAAGGGAACTATTATGCTATTGCTCCTCCTTCAGTGACTTTTGTGATCTGCAGCCTCATCCCCCTGACTTCCGGTTAAAAAAGATGTTTTAATATCACCTTGAACTTTGTTCTAGTATAGTAATGCTTGCCGGAATCTTACAATGGTTAATTCAATCTAATCTGGGAAGAATTCTATTCATGATTTTATATCTTCTGTATGTAAATGGAAGAAATTACAACACAGTGGCTAATGGGGGCACTGTGGATACAAACATTTACTCAAAATAATGTCAAAATGCAACCATTAGAATCAACGAAAAAAATTCTGGAAGTAACCTTCTCTTCCTCAGGTTCTCTTGTGAACAATTAAAACAAAATAGGTGTTAGGAACAACAAAATGCACCTCTTAAAATCCCTCATGGTGTACAATCAATTTCCTGATCAAACATTTTCTGAAGAAAACCAATTCAAATGCATGTGGATTAACAATATGGTATGGTTCCTCTCAAACTTCCTCTCTCTCCTTGACATTTCAAACTCCCAATTTTATAACTTACCCAATATGGAAGAACCTCCTCTGAATAGCTTAACCAGTATCAGGTACAGTCTCTTTAACACTTCCTGGTAATTGACAGTGCTCATTTGACTGCCTTTCCCCTTAACCCAAAGTGTGTCTACCATCTTGGTGTAGAGTTGATAATGGATTGCACAAAGTTCAGTCATTTCTTGCTGGCTGAGATGGATGGTGGCAAGTCAGCGTTCCCCTCATCTGAGGTCAATGGGTCCCGAGTCACTTGTGGTGGTTCCTTCGAGAGTGGGTTCTGCTGTTATATCTGCAAAATCCTGTAAACAGATTTGTTATCAAATAGAATCACTGCATGCAAATGCAGTTAAGCATCGGTGCACTTTAGATTCAAAATGGGAAAAGTTTATAAGCTCACCCATGTGCAAAGCACTGAGGTCTTTGTGGGGCTTCTAGGCTTGAAACGAAAAAGCATGACCACCTACACAAAAAATAAAGTCTCAACCCCCTGGCAGACCCAAGACGACCTGGACAGGACTTTTGGGGCACGTGCCATTAATTTGTACCCAGTCGTCCCACAGAACTGGCCTTGGTGCTTTATGTTAGCATCCCTGTTGCTCTTTCAATACCTTCACATAAATAGAGCTATCTAGACACAGTGGAATCCTAGAGTGATAATGTCTTTACATAGTGATCCTGCCACTTGCCACTTTGCCTTGCCCGTGATGATAATTTATTTCACTATAATACAGTCAGGTTCAAAACGCTAGCAATGACCAAGCGGCAGTAGTGTCTTGCCACTAAATCGACCTCCCTGCCGCCAGCCTGCCGCTTTGCCCTAAGCTACAGATCGCATCGAGCAGTTGACTCAAAGTCAACTCTGGAGTAGTGCCGCTCGTGGAGTATTGGTCATCTGTCACTGCGACCTTAAAAAAAGGTGCATTGATTGAGTTTTGCTTCGTCATAGGTTCTGCTAGAATCATGCATATAGGCCCACCCCTTCTAAAATATACCTTAAAAAACGGCAAACAGCATGACACTATGTAATAACCTTATGACCATTTGCTTGGGTCATCGCAGAAGTCAATCCGCTTGACCATCTAACCAGGAGAAGTAACCCTGTGCATTGGATCAGGTGCCATAACACAAGAAGAAGGAAGCCCTTCATTTTGACAAAACATTTCTTAAATATTTCTTTATTTTTGAGATTTATAATGCTCACTTATGAATTTTGTTGTAAGAATTCATATGCTATGAGTGGTGTTATGATTAACTGTAATTTATTGGGACTTCTTGTGAATGAGAAGTTCTTCGGTCAACTTTTGTCCAATCAGAACAGTTGTTTCTTAACCAGTTGACATGAGTATGATGAAATAGTAAAGGGGCGATTCACAAAAATGATTGATTTGAACACTGTACAAAAGACTATTATATCAGTATTTACTTCCATACATTATCTCAAGAGCATTGTTTAAAATGTTCACATAATGAATTTGAATCACTTTGTGAATGAATATATATCAAAAAAACTATTCTTGTAATTTCTTACTTTTTTAAAATCAGAAATCACTAATTGTACTCCTCAGAAAATGGATCAATCCAAAATATCTATGATCAATTCCTGATTAATTGGTCTTGACTGAGAAGACAAAATGCTTCGATGAGCAGAGAAAAAGGGCTGTCGATTAAATAATTTTAACTTCAAAACGGATATGTATGAACGGGGTTTGCGATACCTGCGCCAGCCTGCCCTCCGGCAGAATCAGCATTCATACATGGAAACATATGCATGAACCCCTAATTTAAACTAGCTCTTCTAAAATAACCCCCTAACTTTTTCAGGGATACCTAAATTATGACCAGTGTCATTGATTGGCTCAATAATGAGCAATCATTCATTTCAGCCAAATGCCAAGTAGTTCTCATGGAGGTTTTCGAAGGCCATGGCCTGATTGCTATAGCCTCAGCCACAAAGCCCAGAATTTTACTGGAATTGGGTCAAATTTTGGAAAAATCAGAAGCAAGCTACTATTTTCCTCATTTACCATGTGAAATATTAGGACTAATGGATGTTTCGTTTGGAAGTTATGAGCGAAACGTGCAACATTTTGGTTGACCAATCTTAATTTTACACGGTACTCTATGGGACTTACAAAATCACGTTTTTAGCTTAGATCAAAACGGATTGAAATATCGGCGTGTAACTTTACAGACTGGGTTTTGGGGTAAAGGTCATTCTTTCAAGATGAAAACTTTATATACTTAAATGGGACCATCCCCCTTTAAGCTCTGTCACCAACCTGTTCGTAGGAAGGGAAACTCTGCAGGAACTCCTTCTCCTCCCTCTCATCATCAGTTAGCCCATCACCATGTGTCTTAGTCTGGAATTTGTACAAGGAGGCTGCCTCTTCTTCCTCTTTTTGGGCTTCATTTCTGCCTTGTGCCAAGCAGACACAAAACTACCGAGTGTTTTGTGTACCCAGTTAGTCATGGTCTGGTCCAATGATCCAGAGATGATGGAGTGGTTGAGAGCTTGGAGTAAGGCTACATGGTTTAGTCTGAACATGAAAATGATTCAGTTTAGCATATCATCCTTATTATGTAAACATAATAAATTGATGGCATGGCCAGATTGCGATGCGTTATTACCACTTACCTGACCTGGCTTTTTGAGGGGGACCCCCAGGGCAGAAGGACCTGTAATAGCCAAAAAATAGGCAGAATTATGCATGTTTTTGGCCAAACCCCCCAAGATACGCCACTGTATTGTAGTCGGACAGTAGCATTCACAAGTAACGACTCAATATTTATATAGCTTGAGATTATATATTAGAAACTAGCCATATTATGTGATATGAATCAATTTGTCAGGATAGAGGATATGATCTACACATACATTGGGATTGATTGATTGTTAATTGCATGCTGATGTGAACATGCAGGCACTGTGGATTGTAACCATATCAATGACTATTGAGCATACACACTCAGAAATGATTAAGAGCTACACTTATTCTTAGCAATTTTGTATGTAATTTTCAAAATTGCATTTCATCTGTTAAGGAATTGATGGTACCTTTAAACATTATGGGTTAAGATAAAATATGCGCAAATGTAAAATGGAGAGTGCACAATTTGCACATTCTATCAACAAACCAAAGGCTTACTTTTGCATTTTGATTAATGCATTAAGACATACTTCAAGACAAAATCTAATGATTATATTCCCGGCTCATCATTTCTTGGACATTACATACAAATGCACAATTCTTGCATGAACAAAGCCTACATGCAATCCAAAAAGGGAAGTATTGATGAGGAAGGAAACATGCATCATAACAACATGTCTGCGAAATGATGAGCCAAGTACAAGTGGTTTGAGCTGATTAAGCTGCTCTCCAGAAATGGTGAGTGCAAAAGCAAAGGCTGATGCTCTTAGTGATCAATACAGTAGTGTTTTTACCACTGAAGATTTGTCCTTTATACCATCTTTATCTGGTAATCCACTGCCAGACATAGAATCTTTGGTTATTGATACTGAAGGAGTAGAGAAGTTACTCAGAAATGTTGATCCCAAGAAAGCAAATGGACCTGACGGAGTCCCGTCTACAATCTTAAAAGACTTCAGTCAGGAGCTTGCACCAATCATAACTCACATTTTTCAGAGATCTCTAGACATGGGTGACATTCCATCTGATTGGCTCACTGCTACATAACAGCTATTTTCAAGAAAGGCGATAAGAGCATACCTGCCAACTATAGACCCGTATCACTGACATCGGTTACGTGCAAACTCTTTGAACATATTCTGTTTCGCCATATTATGTCACACTTAGAAAAATTCAATGTTTTGTCACCATTTCAGCATGGGTTTAGAGCACAGCACTCCTGTGAATCGCAATTAATCATCACAATGGAGGACTGGCCTAAAATCTTGATAAAAGACTCCAAACCGACATATAAGCATTGATTTCCAAAAGGCGTTTGATACGGTTCCCCATCAACAATTAATCCAAAAAGCTTGAATTTTATGGAATACGTGGCAATATCTTGCGATGGATCAAAAAATGGCTTACAACTCGTACGCAGAAGGTCGTTGTTGATGGGGAATGCTCCGCACCCGTCCCAGTAAAATCAGGCGTGCCTCAGGGCACGGTGCTGGGGCCCTTAATGTTTTTACTATATATCAATGATATTCCAAATAATCTTGATAGTTCTACTAAAATTCGCCTCTTTGCAGACGACTGTCTGTTATACAGACCCATAGCATCTGACCAGGATTCTCATACTTTGCAGAATGACTTAAGATCTCTTGTTGATTGATCAGAAAGATGGCAAATGTCATTCAACCTACGTGTGACTACCAAAAGAAATCCTGTAAACTTTACATATTATATGGGCAACGATGCTCTGGAAAAAATACCTCATCATCCATATCTCGGAGTTGAATTAAGTAGTAATCTAAAATGGACAAATCAAATAAATCATACTGTTGTAAAAGCTAATAATGCTCTTTGGTTTCTCCGCAGGAATCTTGGAAGGTGTCCAAAGTACGTAAAAGAACAAAGTACTTTGCTTGGTTTTTAGACCTCACCTTGAGTTGCCTGTGCTGTGTGGGCTCCCCATAATGTAGGGGAATCCAGCGTTCTTATATTAGAGGCCCTACAGCACAGAGCAGCTCGATTTGTATGTAGTAACTACAAGAGAAATGAGGGCACTGTAACAAACATCCTCAAAGATCTAAATTGGCCCTCCTTGGAGCAGAGAAGAAGCAAAACCGGTTGTCATTATGTAATAAGATTCAAAATGATCATGTTGCTATTCCCGTTCCTGAATATATCCACAGACAGACAGGTCAACCCGACAATATCACCCCCAAAGGTTTACCACAGTACCAACACACTCAAATGTCTACAAGTTCAGCTTCTTCCCTCGTACAATCAAAGCGTGGACCACTTCCTCCATCAACATATTCATCCACATCACTAGAAATCTTTAAAAATGTATCACTAATTTTTTACTCTTGCTCCCATGTTTTTCAATTGGGGCCATTAGTCACCTCAGTGTTGATAATCCTTTACGCAACCTTGCTGAGTATTTGATTATAGATCAAAGCTAGAAAACATCAAATTTTACCTAAAGTTTACTTAAGATCTCAGGAGACTACTCGTCATCATAAAGGTCTGTCCATCACTCTGAGCTTCCCTGTAGGTGGTTATGTTGTGTAGCTGCTGTTGTATACTGTTAGCATTCTCAGCACTGAATTGACTCACAAAATCCAGGGAAGGTGTGGGGGGGGAATTGCACTAAATTGATGAATACATCTTCTATGCTTTGGAAACTGTAGGAGGACAAAGTTTGGCAAATGTGATTTTCAGAGATTTTGGTAGTTACTAAGTTTCTGCCAAAATTTTAGGGTACATAATGAAATTGAACGAAAGAAATTGCTGTGTATATCTGGCCAATTTCTGGAAATCTTGGGATGGGGGAAAAAAGCAAACTCTGGGAACCAAGAAAAGTTTACAAAATACCAGTTTGAAATACTTGGGTGGCCTTTGCTAAAGTTGGTGCCAAAAATTGAAAATCCTTGGGGAGTTACCAGGAATTGTGCACAAAAGTTCAGTGTGGGGTAATATGTACCAAGTTAACAGGAAAAGTCTTCCCACGATTTCGACACGGTCGCGTGATTTAGCAATTTTTTTCCCAAGAGTATGCTTGGAATTAAGGCCGATCAGAGATTTACTGATATGGCGCACTTAATTTTCAACAAATTATCCTCACCAGAATGTGTGAGATTATTCTATACTACATGTATATTAGGAATGTCCAACGAGGCATTTTTTGTGTTCAAGAAAGCCTCGAGACACCCTAATGCCACATTAAAAATTTCGGCGCGCCCATGCCTGGTGAGCTAGCGGTCCCACGCTAGGCATCTGTTGCGCCCACCACTAACGCACTGGCACCCAGAATCCTTTTGCTCATTTTTTGTACCTTCCCCAAGGACAATTGAGGGGAAAGGGCATGGATGAGGGTTTTCCGAGTGGATATTAGAAGTATAATGTATGTAAATAGAATAATTCTCACCACACATTCTGGTGTGAGTTCTATTTCATCCATTTATACATACAAAGATGATCCAACTAGTGCATGACTGCCACCCCCCAATGGTAACTGGTGGAGGGAAGTGGAGCGGTAGGTAGTCCAGTTGCGCGGGGTTTTTAGCGACCATGTGAAATTTTTATGGAAAAACAAGAATGTTATTTTAAATAATTTTGCCCCAATGTACAGCCATATACACATATAAAAAAGCACATCGTTGTGCAAGGCACAGACTGTCATACGTTAGACAGGCTCCGCATTCCTCACCCTATGAGCATAATGGTATGAGCTAGCATCCTACCTCTACTCTGGCTGCTTAATTGCTGACAGGATGGTTTGGGCCACGGTTTGTTACTTTAAGGACGCCTTTCAATAACCGTTATGGACGTTGTAGGCGTCCTCCATCCTGCTGCTTCCATAATTTCAGTAATGTTCAATCCTCAGTGAAAGCCGAAGATGTTGCCTGACTTCTATTTCATGAGCATGCGGGGTTAAGGGCACGGATGTACTGACCAGTGACGAGGCTTCACTTTAAAGCGTCAGAGATGAGGAAGTGACCCAGCGTTAAAAATGGTTGTTTTGAGCAGTTTGTAAGGTTAGTTGTAGAGATGAAAAGGCTGTCAGAAATGAAGACTCCATAGATTCCTTTAGGAACGGCAGGGGGGACAGTGCGCGTGATAAAATGTCGTAAGAATTGACGGGGACACCAATGTTATTCTTCAGGGATCTCCAGTAATATGGGAAGATTGGAAGAAATATTGAGGCTGAGGATAATTCCATGTCTGTGTTAGCCATGAAAACCAGCATGAGGTAGGAGGGATAAGTGAGAGTCGGAAGTAGGAGAATCTCATATACTTCTTGTTAATAAATACCGCATGGATTACTAACATCTTCTTTCACTTTAAAGCGTCAGAGATGAGGTAAGGACAGCGGTGAAAAATGTTTGTTTGTAGGGTTTGTAGTTTATGTAGAGATGAAAAAGGTGTCAGAAATGAAGAAGCCATAGATTCCTTTGGAGGCAGTGCAGTGATAATAATGTCGAAGAACTCTGACTGGGCACCCCAAGGTTATCTCAGGACTTCCCTAGTATTACTTGGAAGCTCTGCAGAAAACTATAGGTGAGGTGCATAAATCAATGTCTGTGTTTAGCATGAAACCCGGCGATTAGGTAGGAGAGTGATATAGTGAGAAGCGGAGAAATCTCATATACTTTTTGTCAATAGATAACGCAATGGATGCTGAAATTGTGGTGATGCAGCATAGAAGGAAACGCAGGCTTTCTTGTTAAGTCGAAAAGTGTAGCTTTATCCAACGGTTCAAACAGCTCATCAGCGACGCACTGAAGAACTAAAAGAATGATCCAAGAGAGAAGGAGGAGTATCTAATGCAGGACGTTATCAGATTCCCTTAAAGAGATCTGGGAGAGTCTTATTATCATAATCATGTATGGTTGTTGAATGTAGATATGGCGGACAAATAGTTTCTACGTAGTTGAAGGTTGTAGGTTTTTGAAACAGTGAATCAGGAAGTTAGCCTAGTCTCTACAGCGGCTGTATCGGACACTTGGATTTCTGACCCAGACGTTGATGAAACGTCGAAGTCTACCACAGTAAATGGAGAGGTGATTCCTTCTAGCTCTGCTGAAAAGCCCTTGCATTTGAAGGCAAGTCTTGGAGAGGCCACACAGGTCAAGGTATGAGATATTAGCTTTGGAGAGACATCTTATGTTTTTCCATCCACCAGCAGATTGCCTGTTACAGGAATCAGTCTGGGATGTCTTCAAGACATGCTACAACCGTAGGAAAACCCAAACCCTGACGTGGCCAAAATGGGGCTACAAGCAGCATCCTGCATGACTTTGATTTCTGTAACTTTGTCGACTTTTGCCAGAATTATTATCGGTGGGAAGGCGATGAATCAGAATGATCTCCAATCATTGTAAAAGCAGGCTCTCACCCCGGCTTCTTGTTCGCCAGCACATGCAATATGTGGGGGGTGGTGATTAGACTGTTTGCGAAAAGACTCTATCATGGCCTGTAAACGTCTTGAAAATCATCTGGCATATTAGGCTGTTGAGATGCCACTCCACAGTGATCTGAATAATCTATCATTTAGGCTGACTTTCGCCCTTCAGGGTAATTGGAAATGTTCTTGCACCAAGTGAGGAGGCAGATAGTTACAGTGCACATGAGGATACCTTCTGTTCCTCCTTGGTGATTTATGAAGGCAACAACAGTGGAATAGTCTGATCTGATTTCATAACTTCCAAGCTGAGCATACTGTGAGAATCGCCTTAAAGCGTGACAAACTGCTAGCAGCTCTAGTACATTTATTGGAGCTTCCTTATAATCTTCGACACACAACTTTTATTTAGAGGGGACCTCATGCATGATCCCCAAACCTATCGTCGGAGCATCTGTCAAAATTATAATATGGAGGGTATGTGTTGACTTCTTTCCCACCAATAAGTTCTTTGCTGAGTGCCTTAACAACGTAGATGCTTCACCGATCTTGATTCAAAGGACTTCGAAAGGTTGAGATTGTTGACGGTGGTCTCTGTAGTAACTTCGAAGGTGAAGCTGGAGCAGTCTCATTATCCATTCTGCAGAAGGGGGTAGGTAAAAAGGTCTACCACGGTTTGCCAGCCTTCCTAAGACGGAGCCCAGAGATGTGCGGCGAGAAAAAAAAATCCTCTTCCGAATAGCAGGATGCAATTTCTTAATACCGTAATTTTCTCTTCGGTCGGAAAAGCTTGGATTTCTTTAAAGTCCCAAAATTGCTCCTAGGAACTCCGGCATTCTGACTCGACTGAGGTTTGATTTCTTTACTTTATCTGAAAACCCCAATCATTCACCGTCTTCATGACAACGATCAAATGTTCTTTACAGGACTTGCGTTGCTTGGAGCACAATCACCCAATCGTCGAGATATACGAATATCTGGATACCCTCCTTCTCAGATGTTCTTGCCACTGTTTTCACCCAATCTGGTAAAGGTAAGGGAGCAGTAGAAAGTCCGACTGGCAGAACTCGACAATGGTAGGATTGTGTCGGAACCGGAAGCTTGAAGCATCGTGATGAGGAGGAAAAAACTGGAACATGGAGGGAGGCGTCTTTTAAATCCAGGTTAGGCCAAAACCCAGCCCTTTCAACTCTTTGATGACAGCTGAGAGGATTCACAGTTGAGATTTGTTTATTGGAGAATAAATTGGTCAGAGGGAGAACTTGTGAGTTGGTCTGAGATCTCCCTGTTTTTCTTCAGAGCCAGGGAAGAGATTGAGTAGAAACCTTCCATAGTTTACGGAAAAATGGCATTTTTCCTTAATCCTCTACTTCGTTGTTTAAAATCATAGCCCTTAAAGTCTCGTGATGGTATAGGCTGTATACAAAAAACTGACTTCATCGGAGGACGGGCGGTGTAACTGTCCAAATTGGTAACCTTTGAAATAGTCTGCAGAACCCATGGATCCGAGGTTATCGACCACCACGCCACTGGCGTCATAAGTAGGTAAGAGTATAATAACCTGAGTAATAGCGCGATCCAATTAATGGTATTATTTCTAAAATACGCGCGCGAACATCGCGGGTCATTGTGAGAGCACAATGACTTTCCACAATGACTCCGCGTGTGAAGTAGCCGGACAATTAATTTATGGGGCCCTGAAGATGGATACAAATTGGCGAAACATTGATTTTTCAAAATCAAAGCAAAAGTGAACTTTGAGCCAATACAAAAACGCTTAAATTAAAAGAAATGCAAACCAATTTTCAGTTCACCTCCATTGCGGCAAACTTTAGTTTATCAAACAACCTGAATATAAATTAATAAGCCCTAGCGAGTTCAAAAAAAGATGTCTTTAACATCGAATCATTCCCACGTAAGATTGCCTACCTCTGACCCCTTATACTGAGGCTGACACCATGGTCCAAATGCCGGGGTTTACCGCGGCCGCGTCGTTGCCCACAATACTACTCATACAAGTACTGCTAGAACAACATTTGACTTTTTATACGAAAATGGATGAAGACGAACAACACTTTACATTTCAGTATGTTCATTTTTAGCGGCGAAGAAGTAATCAAAGAGCTCCGGAGAGCTGTGGATCAAACAATGCAACCAAAAAAAAGTCTGCCATGCCACGCACGATTGATACCGAAATAGACAACTGCGGGTTGATCAGCATATGAATGTATGATCCCGGTGCGGTATGATCTTGCTGATGGGCAGTCCCGAGGAGTGGGTCTTTTTCAAGTGAAACAAGACGACATGGGTACTTTTTCACCAAAAAAAAGACATTCAAATGTAAAATAAGCTGCTTGAAGCAATGAAACTTGAGCTTAAAACGGCCGTTTGTTTTTGCGAATCGAGCTGGGGATCGAGTATGTACATGCACTGCCACTTGCAAGAGATCATGAATGTAATATGCATATACAGGTCACGTACATGCATGTTTGGGATTCCCCCAGTTTCACTGAATTGCGGGGGCGGGGGGGGGGATTGTTTTTTTTTTTTTTTTTTTAAAAAGAAAAAATGATGACCAATAAAGAACAAATAAAATCAAAAAAATTATCAACCAAACAAGAAAATAACCAAAACAAAAAAAATAAAAAAACTATGATATAAAATAAACAGAACAATCTGCCAAACAAGAAATAAAAAAGTTAAACAACAAAAATCAATAATAATAATATGAATGTACAATATTAAAAAAAATGAATACTACAAATAATGCAAATTCACAAATTGAAAAATGAAATAAATAAACATAGGCCTATAATAAGATGTATTTCAACCAAGTGGATAATAGCAATATAAATAGATGAGTGTAAATGGATATTAAATAATTTGAAATGACATAAACAAAAATAATAAATAGAAAAAAATAAATGAAAAACAGATAGACAAATTAAACAAATATAAATTCATAAAAAATCAAATTAAAAATGGATAAATGTAAATAAATGTATTACAAATAGGGTGAAATGAAACGGGGTAGAGGCCTTCCTAACTTGGAAATTTTATTCGGATCATTGCCACAACATGACAAACAGAGAGTGACATACATGACAATAGGGATGAATGAAAGTGAAAATCTCAACCCTGACCCGTATAAACAGTGCAAATAAGACATTTGTTTTGGATGCTTCTAACAAATCATGGCGTAATTAATACACATTTTACTCTTGTTGTTTTTGTAAATAGGGCCCGGTAACTTTGAAATTGAAACTCCACAAACAGATGGCTAGGACGCGACGGTATTCACGGGCGGGATGCCCGATGGGACAGGGTAATCTTGTCCGGGCATCAGTTCTGACCATGTCAATGATTGATGATGTGTGTGCAGAACAGGCCGAGTGCGTTGTCGTGCGGTACAGAGAAAATTAAGTTGAGGTGAAGCACTGAAAATAGCTTACCGTACAATTCATGGTTGGTATTTTATTATAATCCCCAAACAGCTCTGTTACTTTGTTCCAGTTCGAAACCAAATAATTACAACTCAAAAGACTCCCTGCCATGTAATTGTCAGAGAATGGCCCAGCCACGTGGGTAAATTGTGATGAGTGATACGGGACAGTGAAGTGAGATCGTAACTCATTACTGAGCCACAAAATCTCCATCTTATTTCAGGCAATTAATTAGATCCGGTAAGATTCCCCAGGGTTGTTAAACAATCGCCAATTGTATTTCAATATCAACCGACAGCCAGAAAGTGTATGAATTCCAGCTCTGATGAAAACAGCGAACATGGCGAAACACATTCCTTCCCACACACTCAATTTCATTTTTGACCTCGGAGTGCCCCTGAACATGGATTACAAAAGTTTCAATTGCACTCTTTTCTGATTGGTCAAAACTTGTTGTTTACTGGAATTCCCGGGGCTCTCTCAAAGACTCAACTATATTTTTGTAGGGGAAGACCGGCATCAAAATTAAAAACTGAATTGGAGTTGCGGAGATTTATTTGGTAGATATGAAACTATATACGGTTAATTAATGGACATAAATAAAACTTTGCAATATCTTTTGTCGGTCATTGTGTGAAATCTTTTGGTGTTGGTTTTGGGCCTCGGTATTTTCATCGGGAGCTGACGCTCCATCGAAAAATTACCTCGGCCCAAAAAACCAACACAAAGATTCACACAAAGAACTCAAAAGATAGTGCGAGTTATTATGTTAAATAGTAGCTCCTCCTACTCGCCCCACGTCTGGCGCCTCTACGGTTATGGAAGTAGGAGGAAATAACTTCATTTACTGTCTAGGCGCCTCTATAGTTGATTAGCGTCTTTAAAGTTGTGCTCGACTTCCGAAAGGACTCTGTTGGCTATTTGGGCAGCAGGAGTATAGGTAGAGAGGGAAGCCCTTCCTGCGTTTAGCCTAAATCATAAGGTTGCTATCTATGCGCGAACCTATATCAGGAGGAACCTTTAGGCCGATTATCGGTAGATTTCTTACAGCTTGATCTGCAGTTTTAACACATTCTTCTTCTTGAGAGCTAAGCTAGTGCACTGACCTTTCAAAGAGATCCTTTCATTAGGAGCATTCCAGAAGGATATCGTGGCTGTGCAAATCAGTCATCAAACAGCATTCAGTCTTTCTTCTGACGAGTTTCATAGAACAGATCCAAATAAGCTCCAACAATCTTTCATAAGGGCTTAGACACAATAAAGCTACAATTCGATTGTTCTCATACTATCACGGGCAATTGTGCCCAAAGGGCGGGGATCAGCATCCTTGCCCCCATTCCAAGAATTACCCATGAACGGGATTCCTATGTTTCTTAGTAGAGACGCCTTCAGTACGGTAGGTGGACATGGTCTTCGGCCAACAAAAGGTCTTCACATTCAACTTCATATGCTTATCCCAGCAAGGGACCTGAGATTCCCCCCCAAAAAGGAACTGAAAGAACTCTGATCTCCTCACTTGAAGGGAGAGACTCAGGAATCCCTCTGAGAAGGAGAGTATTCTCTGATATTTGGTCCATATAGACTTATGGATTTTTTAAAAGGCGTCCCTAAATCGGCAGTAACAGGAACGAGGGCCTTCACTACATGTTTCTTGAGATGTTTAGCCGTTAAAATAATGCGGAGGAGATCGTATCTTGAGTTGTAGAAGAGATCACCATTTCAAACCGCGATGTACCAAAACAGTGACCACAAGAAAGGAGAACAGATAAAGGATAAGGTACGTACATCTCAAAATTCCTCTGTCAAGAAAAGAGTTCAACATCGAAAGGAGAGCTCAATAAATCTGGGAAATCTCTCTCAGTTTCGTATCTTCCAATCAGGATCAGAATCTTTACCAACATTCCCCAGTGCGACTCTTGACGGCACAGACATTGACTAGCCATGGTGCAATGAGTGAGAGTGTTAGCAGGAGCATCAGCCAACATAGGTTGAGTAGTTCTCAGCAGTCTCAATGGAACTGTATACGAGAAGGAGCTGGACACCGTGGGAGGCTCATTGTTCTGCGTGAATCCTATAAAGAATCATAAGAGGTATGAACCACTTTCGGATACTCATGAGTAGATGGTTCCTTAACGTTATCATCAAACACTACACCTTAAGTTTCAACTCATAATGCTGGGAGCAAACAATTCTTAATATCACCAGCTACCGATCCACATCACTAGAATCACTAGAAGAATCACTATAACTACGAATCACTAGAAGAATCATCTAAAAGGCAAAGTCATCGTGCTGGGAAGAACGTTCCGTCTTGCGAAACCAGAGCGTTTAGATAGCTGGCCAAACGGAACTGAGGGAGAGTATGGCCGACAGGGTGTGACCTGGGGTCACTGGAAGGGCCGGTCCATTTATCTTTCGGGGTGTTATTTGATTTGGGGATTCAATTTCAAGAAGGAAAATGCATGTTTCAATAAACATATTGGTGTAAAGGCGTCCATGGAACCTGATTAAACAGACTTATAAATACAACCAAAAAATGGTTCATTCATATTATGTATTGGTATCAATGTAAAATGCATGAAAGCAGTTAATTGAAGAAACCGTTTATATTGATAAAAATTGGGCCATTAATATTCATGTGTTTTGGACAAGCTTTCAAGGAAATTCCAAAATGAAAGTGATTATCGCACTGGCAAGCGTTGACCCAGAAGTGACGGTCGAGTAGTAACAAATTACGCGGTACGCGATACGCGCATGAGCGTCATCGTGGAAAGGACGTGCGCGTGGCCAAGTTTTCGTGCATACGTACACAGTTTTTGACGTTCGTGATATGAGTTCGTACGTTGGTATAATATGCATAATTATCTTGATTATGCCCTTAAAATCGATTATACATGTGCTGGATGTAGACGGCTGCACCAGCGGTGACCGTATGACAAGGAGAATCAGAACAGAACTAGCTTTATTCAAGTTCCCAGAAAAGAAACCGACAAGGAGAGATATTGGAGTGTGCGGTGTGGTTAGCCCACGTTTGCTGAGCTTTGTTTACAAGTTGTTACTCTGCCGTCATTAAACGGGGTCAAATCCAATCCAGCAACTTGATACGCGTTCGCGAAAAACAGAGAAGCCCTTGCCAGTTTGGGTATATTATCCTTGAAATTTAAACACTTTCCCGATGTTCACTTTTTTAAAAGATCTGTGTGCGATATGATCAGGATACTGTTGAGGCTACGAAAATGTAGGAAATTAGGAATGTCTACTCAGCCATGTCATGGACCTTTAAAGGAAATCAGCTCAGTGTAATGATTTATTCTATTTTATGACCAGCATTTTGATATGCTATAAAGATTAAAAAGGAACCTAATCACTTCACGTAGCTAATTTACGCCATAAATGTTTTTTTCTTTGCCAATGAAAAATCTGAAAGCAATCAGCAATAGCAACATGAACATTTTTGGGAACCTGTGCTAGAAGTAGCCCAGATTTGGCTTGAAGTGATTTCATTGTTTTAGAGCAGTGAAGCTGAGCCATATGCCTAAAAGCTAGGGAGCATAGACGATTCTGGCTGAACCTCACCTAGATTTCTAGACATACTGTAGTGTCTCTAGCCTGTTTTTCCAATGAAAGCATAACCCGAAGCATCTGGTCTGCCACAAAATGGAGTTGATGCAGTCACCACAAGCCCCAACCTCGTAATGCTAAAATCCTTGGTGAGTGACGAGGCCCAGGAAATTGCCTAACATGGGTCCAGGAAGTGTGTTAACAAAATAAAGAAATCACTTTGATCTAACACCTACCTGACCCTGATTGCTTCAGGTTTATCACCATCAATTTTTCCTCCTTTCCATGGCAAAGTACAGGAGAATGCGCCACCATTCTCACCCATAAACAAACATGGCATGACCCCTGCACAAAGGGAAGCCAACGGTCACGATACAAGGGTATTCCTCTTGTATCCTTGACAGGAACTTGGCACTTGTGTTTTGCCATGCTTTTTCTTCATTTAATACTTGCCAAAGCTTTGCATATGTCTGGGCACCCCCTGATTGAAGAACACTCAGGAAAGCACTTGTGAGCTTGTGAAGGAGGTCTCTATAGATGACATTGAACCAATGTGGTCGAAAGTAGGGACATCCTTTAGCAGGGCTTGGATGAAATGATGAAATAAAATAAGACATTCAAATTCAGAAAATATTCTGCATTTGTCACTCTGCTTTCAAATGTATTATATGTTAATAACGAAGTGACAGAAATGAGACACACAATAAATATGCAGTCTTTAAAATGGTAGTAATAAACCAATGACATGACCACGCTTATTACTGCAGAGTTGCCTTTTAGCGTAACTACTTTAATATTCATAAGTACATCGGTATGTGAACGACATGTCTCCCTTGCATACCTACCATTGGAGACTTCCCCCCAAAGTTGTATATAAAACATGACCTTAAAATGGCCATCCTTCGGAGGGAATAACTAGAATTTGAAAGGAAAACTGAATAGAAGATGGAACACATGCAAACTTGAGGGAAAAGAGCCACCCAATCTTAATGGTGCAGTGCAGACAGCCGGGTTGATATATATTATCTGTCTATGTGGCAGAAATGAAACAACACTTGAGCATTGGCCGCGAGTGAATGTCTTTAAATGAGTTGAAAATCATTTTTCTTTTTATCCCGGAAGCAATCATTTTGTTCGACAGGATATTGACCATTGGCACAACTCCCGAGTTTGGCTGACAGATAACATTAGAACTCAAAGGGTTTTTTGGTGAATATAAGAATGGTGTGCATTTTACCATTAACACATTTAAATTTGCTTAATGTAGAATGACTGTCAATTTATTTTTAGGCTAAAATTACATGAAACAACTTTGATATGAAACAAATTGGGTTCAGTAATTACGGAAGACATCTTTGATGGCTGGTAAAATTTTAATATTCGAAATAACCTGTGGAGGTTCTGGTCTATAGGCTGTTTGTTTGCTTAGTTCTTCACTTGTTTCCTCCAATGTGACCAGTCTCTGCATCAGGGCTTTCACCCGACCATGTAACTGATGCTCTGGCACCTCGTCTAAGCTTTGACCAGTTAAGAACTCAATGGACATGTTCCTCACTCGCAGTTCATTTTCCTTCTCTGCATGCTACACAGAAGATTTAAAACAACTATTCAAACGTAACTTCCTTTTTTCCCCTAGAAATACCACATTACGAGGACAATTTACTGTTAATATTCAAACGACCTTACAGACAATGTTGTGTTTATATAGCTTACTGAAGGTAATCACTCTTAAGGACATTTTCCTAATCCTAAACACAACTCTTAATAACTATGTTATAGTCTTTCCGCGCCGAATGACACATAGGGCAGGGCCTATCTCCATTTCCATAACCCTATGCCACACGTCTGCCAATGCAGTGAAAGTTACAGTAGGGGGTTAGTCTTCTAATAGCTCCGAGTGTTAACTTCCCTACGCATTCTTTATAAATGTCCGCGAGTGCCCCTGACAGAAGTATTAAAGTAGGTACCATTTTTAAAGTCTTTGGTATGACCCGGCCGGGGTTCGAACCCAAGACCTCCCGACTATGAAGCAGATGCTCTAACCACTAAGCCAACACGTCGGTTCCAAATAACTACATAGTCAACAATTTTTTTCTTGGTATCAAACATTTCTCCATTTTGTAAACACAGAACTTGAAATATATTATATGGCTTAGAATAACAGTACGGCTTGCAATCACATTACAGAATTAGTTCAACAGAATAATCCTAATATGAGTCCACCAAAAAGTGAATTTCTATGCATATACATGAACCAATGCAATGCAATTATTACACAAAAATTACCTTACAAAATAATTAATGCCAAAGAAAAAAAATATGTAAGCTACAGAGTTTGTCTTACTTCTTGCTTGGCATATTTCAATAAGGTGCTATACTCCTCAGCAGGATCTACTGGGCCTTGAGGGGCTAACAGACAGCTCTCTAACATCCCAAGACATACCCAGGAATAACCTTGGTGCAGAATTCTGAAGAAAGACTGGTAGGCATGATCACATCAGAACCTCCTAATACACCGACATGAAAAAAAGTTGCTTATCTTTTCACATAAATAGTATTTTCTCTGTGAATAGCAATACCAAGTCGTATCATAAATTTAAGCTTTATCTAATTGGATGAATGACTCACAATTGTCAAAACACAAAGACATTTACTTCCATTTAAAGACACTCTTAGTGATCCATCTGAAAGAGTCAAAATGTTTGAAACTTGCAGGAACGGTTTCAAAGTGAAGGATAAGTCGGGAGAATTCTTATAATTTTTTTTTTTTTGCAACTGAAAATTGACAGAAAATAAAGAAAAGAAACCAGCAGTGTTCAAAGATATGAATACAACAGTACCAAAAGTAATGACTAAAATGTCCGATTCTGTCTGTATTGGGTTGCATTTGGTCTTATAACTTGTAGATGTGAACTGTTGTATTATTAAAGGCACTATCAGTGATTTGCTAAATCAGAAAATTGAAAAAATCATTAAAAAAATCAGATTTTTGCATATCTGTAACAAGTATAGATATCCTAATAACTGTCTGTACGGACACTTACTACAACATGTAATTGAATGGAGATTGATATCTTTGAACCCTGTTGTTTTCTCCCAGTTGTAAAAAATAACATCTGTTAATTCTATGATTTATCCTTCACAAAAAAAAAAAAAAAAAAAAATCTCAGTTAATTTTGGCTGTAATATTGCAGAGCTGCGGTAACACGCGTCCGTTTTGAATAACAGCCAAAACGGAATTGAGGAAGAGCTAAGGTCGACAGGGTGTGACCTGGGGTCACTGGTCGGACCATTCTCTTTTTTAGGGGTGTTATTATGGTAATTTGGGGCATTCCACTTCTCAGAAGGGAAATGCATATATTTCAGTCAACATTGGTGTAAAGGAAATCAGTTCAGTGTAATGATTTGTATTATTAAAGGCACTATCAGTGATTTGCTAAATCAGAAAATTGAAAAAATCATTAAAAAAATCAGATTTTTGCATATCTGTAACAAGTATAGATATCCTAATAACTGTCTGTACGGACACTTACTACAACATGTAATTGAATGGAGATTGATATCTTTGAACCCTGTTGTTTTCTCCCAGTTGTAAAAAATAACATCTGTTAATTCTATGATTTATCCTTCACTTTTAAGCTATTACTACAAATTTTTAAATATTTTGACTTTTTTGGGCAGATCACTGATAGTGTCTTTAAATACATTATTACTGCAATATTACTTACATATTTTTTAATTGATTACCGTACCTGTCTCTTTGGAGGAACCCCAAACAATCTGATAAATCTTGTCTATATCAGAATCCACATGACCTCCTCTCTCAACATCTGTCTCCATAGCAACACAAGTATCCATGTCCTCTCCCACTGCATCCCTTGATACCATTTCCAAGACATGGTAATTAGTAACATTGTTCACACATTGCAATGCAAGCTCAACAATACTATATGGTAAATGCCCTTTGTCAACACTAGTTCTAGACACTACCTTTCTATGCAACTGTCCTAGAATTTGATTCAGCTTATTTTTGGCCATCTTAAGCTTCGTTTCTATGGCAATCATATTGTGGATGGCATGTCTCCAGGATTCCAAATGCTCTTCCGGTATCATAGTTGTCATGGACATCAGTAAACGGCCGAGAGACAGGTGCAGGCAATGACTGTCTTCAGAACTGTGAATTTTGGAAATGAAAGACCAATTGTGAGGAAAGCCAATGATGCAGAATGCATCTTCTAAGGCTTGTGCAATGTGACTGTTCATAATTACTCTGTAATTGGACTTTAACTGCTTTCATGATATGCTATGCAAATAAGAAAATGTTAATTTTAATGTGCACTTTGGCAAACCATCAGCACACTTCAATCATTCATTCCACTGCCACTTGTCTAGGATATATCAAACTGATTTTGCTTCATCCAGGCCACAACTTGAAATACAGGTTCTAACATATGAACAGCACTTAGATTGTGACCAGAGGGTGTATTGAGTCAATCCCACAATGCACCTGTTTTGGGAAATTTCACCTCAATAGGGTAATGCGATCCCACAAAAAAATCCTACTTTTAACATATAAAACCCTGACTTTTATGCTCATTTAAGCCCACAAAGTACTTAAGGAATTCTTAGCATGATCATGAAGTGCCTTGTTGGTTCTTGACTTTGGAACACTTTTTATCCCTAAGTACTCACATGTGTTTTGTACAGTAGAGTATAGCCACATTGCAATGCACTATGGGATTGGTTCAAAACACCCTCTGGATTGTGACCAACAGCTTCCCACTCACACTTTTGTGGAGTGAGGCTTGTAAGGAGTCATTCCATCAAGTTGGAACACAGTGCAATATTTTTTAACATCATCATTTTAATGGTTGATTCACATTATTTATCACCAATCATGGTTGTTGGAATTATTTCACAAGGTTTCAAGGTTTCAAAGCATTGAACTATTACTTTGCCTGATCAATTTGATATATTCTGACAAATGTACCATAAACATGTAACAGACGCTCTAACACCTGTATCATTTGCATTCTCTGTCATGGAAACTAGCTAGAAGCGGCACCATGCAAAAAATGATTCTGCAATCATTTACAAACAAAGTGACAAATCTTTGTAATAGTTCAAGATTTAATAATGTCCCACCGTGTATTCCAACTTTGTAGAATGACCCCCTAAGCAAGGCGCAAAGCTCTTACCTAATCATAAGCAAACAAAATAAATTTTGGAGGAATTAACCAATTGTGAGCAAAAATCTGCTCTGTTTAATAACTCACCAGAAATTGGAGAACTGTTCACCACCTGCTGTCCCATTTACCCAGAGAACTTTGCTGAGTTCATCAAGCTGGTCTAGCTTCTCTTCATACTGACCAAGATGCACCTCTAACACGCTGTCAAACTCTGCAGATGATGCTTTGTTTTTGCTTGCCTTTGTTGTATCCTGATCTTCTGAAATTGCTTTTGCTGGTAGTAGGAGTTGGAAGACACACTCAGCTTGAATTGGAGTGAACACCATTGCGGGGCCCTGGGTATTATGTAAAGAAAATTGGATGGACAGAAGTTCAAGCTGTCTTTGATTTCTTTTCTGCACAGCTTGCATTTCAATATGGCTTCCAAAAGCTGTTTGAAAGTCTCATTTATTATA
Source organism: Ophioderma brevispina (assembly GCA_023653785.1). Taxonomy (NCBI): domain Eukaryota; kingdom Metazoa; phylum Echinodermata; class Ophiuroidea; order Amphilepidida; family Ophiodermatidae; genus Ophioderma; species Ophioderma brevispina. Next base: position 25,699 of record JAMKCH010006926.1, read on the forward strand.
ACAAAACCAGAATAAAACAACAAATATCAATGGTGACACAGTTTTGATAACTAGTTTGGATTATTTATTCAACTAACTATATCCTGTATGAATTTTATGAAATTTCATTGCAGGCAAAAATGATTTTTCTTAAAAATCTAGTTTTTCGTGTCTTTCTATAGAGAATGGGCATATAGAGGGCACTATAACACTGTAAATCATGACCTTTGAGGCCTATATGGCAAGATTCCTGCAATGAATTTTTATAATTTTTGCAGAGATAACAGCTCTTGCGTGTCCCTACTTATATCAGTTGTCAAAATTGTGTCCCCACTGCTTAAAATTGTTCTACAAAATAAAAGAGACATATTTGCATGGGGTCAAACAGCTGTGTTTTGAGGTCATTGTGTATTTTTTGTTTAAATTTTATCCTTGGGTCTAATATGTGATATGATCTGAGGCATGGCAAGAATTGTGAGGAAAGCCAATGGTGCAGAATGTTAGGATTGTACACGGCCGTTTTCTTACTCACGTGATAGCCCATACGGCAACTACACCGTATCTACCACGGTGGCTACTGCACACTGGGCTAATTGTGATGCAGTAGCTACAAGATAGGACTTTCAAGTATACAGTTCTTAGGTATACAGTGATGTGTCTACTCTACAGTACCTACTCCAATGGCTACCCTCTAATTGCCCACTAGGTGGAGAGGTGGATAAATAAGTCAATTTAGAAAATGCCTCATTTGGCTTACATAGATTGGATTGTGCCACATATGATGAGAACACAACCTTGTATTCCAAAGTGAAAATTCCATGTGAAAAATGCAAGTTTGTTGAATTTACTGCTGGAATGAGAATTAAAAGACTTTAAATTTTGCCACATAGTAAACAGTCCACTACAAACTCTGCTAATTTACCTGATCTACTCCATGTGTTGTCTGGGTCTGCCAATTCAAATTTTGGCCATCGGCATCACAAATTGGTTGCCATGACAACCACCTATCCATGTGACTAGCAGCTGCATTTTGCCACAGATGACTATGGTGCGATACAATAACCTTTGACATCTGGTGATAGAGCTCTGAAACATTATCATCTTGCAGAGGGGTTAACTGATGAAAGGTCGCTAGGTGAAGAGGGTTTGCTGGTGTGTGTTCTATTGCAAAGGGGAGGAATGACTGCAGCAGTTTGCTACACTCTTCTACCCAAGTGGTTGACTTCACATCATATCTGCATAAAAATAAAACAGACATGTTTTACCCACCCAATGAAATACATGGCCTTATGTGTCGTCTGCTTCCTTTTCCAAACAAAACTTAAAGCAGACTGGGCAAATGCATTGTTCTTAAAGGGGATGGCCCAATTTAAGAATTTAATTTTCATCTTGATAGAATGGCCTTTACCCAAAAATCTCATCTGTAGTTTCATGCTGATATTTCAATCTATTTTGATATGAGAGCTAGAAATGTGATTTTGTAAGCCCATAGAGTACTGTGTAAATTATTATTGGTCAACTAAAATAGAGTACATTTTACTCATAATTCCAAACCAAACATCCTTTAGCCCAAAGATTTCACAGGGTAAATGAGGAAAAACAGTAGCTTTCTTCCGATGCTAAATTTCGACCACCTCCAGTAAAATCTGGGGTTCTGGGGAGGAGGCTATTAGCAATCAGGACATGGCGCTTTAAAGGGAATCTCCTTTTCAGCATAGGAGTAAAAACAATTCCCATCTATTTTGTACTGATTAAGTATAGCAAAACAACTTCCATAGAGAGGAAAAACTCAAATTATGTGGCAATATATTTGGATAAATTTCATGAATCTTTGGGATTGAAGCCTTAAAACAGTAAAACCAAATTACTTGCAAGAATAAGCTCTTACCTAAAGGTAGCTTGCAGCAAGCACTCCAGTAAGCTTCTCACAACTTTCTGCTCTGCACATAGAGCCAGGTGCTCCATCAATGGCCACATGGCAACTGTCATAGATACACCAGCCATGCCTGAAGTCCCTGTCTTGCTGGCTTCATTTTCAGTTGCCATGGATACACCCGATGTTGAGGAGTCTGTTTTGAACAGGCCATGGTGACAAAGGAGGATGGCAAGGCTATCAATGGCTTCCATAGTGTCATCATCTGAGTGCAGAAGTGAATTCATATTTTTAATTGAGAGGTACCAAGTATCCAGAATTCATTGCAGGTGTTTGTTTACAGACAAGTTCTACTTAAGGATGTTAAAGAGACATTTTTCACCACCTTGTATTTCAAACCAAGGCCTCTGGACTGATTCCAGTTAATTCTTTAGAATGGGTACGAACACGTTTATTTTTGCTGATTATCAATTCATAAATACGAAGCGATCAGTTGGCGGTGCGTTTGCACTTACTGAGGTCAAAGTTCCATACTAATAAAAAATATTTTTTAATTTTTTTAATTTTTTTAAAGTGTTTGTTAAAAAATGTCACACTGATCATAACAATGACGAACATATTATAGATATTATAGCCCACACTATTTTGGAAGCCATATTGAAAATTTACAAAAACATTGTGCACGATCTTTTCAACGGTAAACTTTCTGAACAAACCACTTGCCTGATGATGTTCATGGGTGTCTAAGGATCATTTTATAACCAAGGATTGCCTGGCAAAATCAACAAGAAAGTGCATTTCTATGCTTATGTTTTAAGGCATAATGGACGTGGGTGTAACATTTAAAGCGACCTCCAGGGAGCTCGTTATATCAAGATGGCAGTCCGACATCTAGCTTTTTTATTAATCTATCTCTATGATTTCAAACATAAAAGATAATATTTGGGGGGGGATAAGGCATTACGATCTCACAGTTTCTGTGTACATAACAACATGCACTTACCAACATGTGTACTGCCTCTATGTTCATCTTATCTGTCACACACATCCACTCATCAACTCTTACAATGTCTCACCCCCATCACCAACCACAAATTCTACTCCTTTCTGAAGCCTCTCCTCTTTTCCTAGCATGTCAGCAGATGATCCGCAAAAGCAGTGTGGGACAACATCCAGCTGTTGCAAAGTGCATGGACATGAAGGACCACCTGCAGCGAGCTGTTTTTAAAAGGTAGTGGTGCACCCATTTGATGTAGTAGCATTCTTTGTTGAGGAATCTTGGCAATGCTGCTGGAGAGATGATGATGCATCTGGTCTACGATGACTTGCAATTTTGGTGGTAAGCTGCAGCAAATAAACAGAGGGGCAATGTCATCAGAAGCTGTGGATTTATCTTAAATGGGCATTTTCTGATCCATAGCCTTGCCCTCTCCCCCCCAAGTTAAAGGCCGACTCAGAGATTTCCGGAGGAGGGCGCCCTCATTTTTCAAACAAATTGTGCTTTTTGCATAAACATAATGGTTGTCAATATACTAATCACTGTGTGAAATAGCTAAGCTCAAACCAAACTCCTTCATATAGAAAATCACAAGTTTGTTATAAATTCCGGATCCAGAATTTTTGTTATACACAGTATCCTATGGCACTGTGTGCTACACATAAATGTTTACTACATGGAAACGAAAAATCCGATTCATCTCAAACTTTGGAATTGTGCATTTAGGTGACTATCTATAGATCTAGGTGACTATTTTAAATAAATACACAAAAAATGATATTTCAAAAATCTCTGAGTCAGCCTTTAACTCAACAAATTTGAAATATTTATATCATTGCAAACATTGGCATTAGTAATGTATGTGTGCCTAATCTTATGTGAGCTTTTGAAGCAATTTATAACTTTGCCCTTTCAGTCTGTAAACGCATATGGACAGAAATGACACCACAGTGGCCTATGAAATACTGTGATGTAAGTATTTGCTCAAAATATCAAAATTAACCATCTGAATCAACTGAAATTTTAAAAGTAAGCTTTTTTTGAAGATATCGAATGAACCATGAGCAAAAAGGAAGATGCAACGATCACAGAATCAACAATTAATCTCAAAGCACAGCTGTTTGAGAGTCTCATTTATTATCATGTGACAAAACGAGATAAAAACAGAAAATATCAATGGCCACAGTTTTGACGAATAATTTGGATTATTTATTCCAATAACATCCTGTGTAAATTTGACGAATATTCATTGTGGGCAAATAAGATTTTCTTAAAAATCTAGTTTTACACGTCTTTCTATGGAGAATAGGCACATATATATATATAGAGGGTGCTATAACATACTAGGCCTACATGGCAAGATTCCCGCAATAGATTTTTCTGATTTTTGCACGAGTAATAGCTCTTGCATGTCCCTACTTATATCAGTTGTCAAAATTGTGTCGCCACTGCTTACAATTTGATTTTTAGGTAAAAAAAAAAAGTTTGTCTTAGAAGAAATATGCTAATACGTAATACGGGATTTTTTACCAATTTTTTAATTGCATTTTTGATGCACTTTTTCCATTTTTTTTTTGGGCCGCTTTGCAGCCGATTTTTTATGAATTTTTTTACAAAAAATCTTTCAAGTGAGCAAAAACCTAAAAAAAATAATGCGCTAAAAGACCAATTTTAAACAAAATGTGCGCGGTCTTCTGAGACAAACTCATTTTTTCTTGGGCTTATCAGAAATAAAAAGGGGGGTTGTTTAGAACTTCCATTTGTGTCATTTTGGTTCAGTTACAAGTGACAAACAAATGGCTCCACCTGGTTTGGCCTTCACTCTACTAGAACTAAACTAGCAATTCTCTGAGAAACTACTGTAATGAATTTCTTGCTTATTGTGCTCAATTTTGACAATATTTGGACAGCAACAAACTGAAAACAAAATAAACATCAACCCTAACCCCACAGCGTGCATGGAATTCGTTCCCTCCCCCTCATTCACTCAACTCTCTCACTCGTGTTTGAGAGAGTGTGAAGGAAGGCATTTTTACGGAAATATGTCAAGATTTTTGTCAGCTCAGCTTTGAATTACATTAATAACAATATATGTACATACATTCACGAATTCCCGACAAAAAATAATACAAAATTTGATTTGTTTGTAAAATTAACAAAATAGAGGCTTTTAATTTTTGGGCTTTTGGGAAAAACATTACGAAGAAACGGGCGGATTTTTTACCACGGCTTCATGATCAAAAGCGCCCAATTTTGCTCTCCTCGTGACGTCAATAGTGATGACCACAAAACAGCGTGTTGACTCGAATTTATGGTTAGTGGCTGACACGGTAATTTTAATATTGAGGATTAATGAAGTATAATAAAATAGAAAAAATAGTACAGAATAGACATTTTTGTTTCATTCCGCTGTGTTTTAATTATTATTAAGTGCAAACACTGCGATAGATGGTCACAACGACGTAAATTATGGATGGTCATACGTTGATGTCACCATTTGCTGCGATGTGGAAATTTGCTTCGGAATCATTTTCGATGTAAGCTATGGCGCGGAGGAAAATTATGAAAAAAGGCAAAAATGACTCACAAATGTGGACAATTTTCAAACTTATTTGATTTATATGTAACTCAGTTACTTAAGCTTTCATCCATACCAAATTTTCCAAAATATGCAGAATCAGACATATTTCTTAAAGAGTATTGTACTCACCTAGCGTGTTGACCAAGGAGCAAACCAGGCATGGTTTTGATGCTGTGTTCAACCACCCAAGTCCAGTGAAGAGCCATCTGACCTCCAGGAACAGAGAAAGGCTGTGCTGCCCTTAGTGTCAGTAATTGGGTTGTAGGCAAAATGGTAGAATCTGTCTCGCCACTCCAGAGCGAAAGAACCTGAAAATAAATACAAATTTGATTTATAACATGGAAAAAAGGGCAACTATTTTTTTGTGTGTTTAACCTATCTTGGATTATTTACAATACGACCTTATTGTTTTAAATGTTAAGTTTTTAATTAAAACTAGAATTTCACGGGTCTCGGCTTTTGTGTCGCTATATTCAAAGAAATATAGGGGCACGTACAAAACCTCGCCGCGAAAGTGTCAGACACCGCTATAGTCACTATTAAACCCTAGAATTTGAGCTAATTTGGTGTAGTTTTTGGGCTGGTATTTGTCCAGAGATTTGATTTTGGTTTGTCATTCATGGGTTTTTGCCGTATTCATTCATATTTAACTTTTATTTAACACATGATGAGCGAAAGATTATCTGGCGGATGTACGGCGACATAAGTGAACCGCCGTGAATTGTGAAAAACCCGATTCTCGGGGTTCAGGAGCTCGAAAAAACAGCGTGTAATTTTCAAATCTAATTTGCGAAAAAACTGACATTGGCGATCTAGGTCAAAAGAAAATATTTAAAGAGCATTAATCAAAATTCTCATCCGCAAATTTCATTGCTCTAGTAGAAGGGGCAAAGATAGACGGATAACAAGGAGAGCGCATAAAAGCACGTGGTGGTTTCACTAGGCAAATATTTTGTACTGTGCCCCCTATAAATGTCAAAGAATATAAGATGTGGGCCCGCTACATGACCTTTGACCTGGGCACATGGCATTTGACTGGACATTGTGTAACTTTGACCTTGGACCTCAAACATATGAGGGATTCCATGGGCCAACCGATGACACCAAGTTTGGTTCCAATTGAGCTTCAACTTTTAATGAGGTCAATTTAAAAAACAGTACAATTAGTAACACACCACAAATCCTCATTCAACATTCGAATATACACACGCACAACGAATTGCAAAGTGGTCCTGCCAGATATAGTGGCGGCCCCACAAAAATTCACTTTAACCCTGCAATAGAGACTTACCTGTAGACATCTTTGCCTCAGTTATACATCGTGTCCTGTCCAATGCTTTCCACACAAAGTCATCCCAAGCTTGGAAGAATGGCTTCAGGTGAGCCACCACTGGATGTGAGCAAGCTTTCCTATGTACAATGGGCCTGGATCAACACAAATATCTAAAGCATGAATGAACATAAGGAAACCAAGTAGGACTTTGGTTTCAAATTATATGATTTGATACTGGAAATACCACTAATTTGGTTTTTAAAAACAAGTGAAATTTTAGTCTAATAAAGGTCACTCAAACGACCTCTTTGAATATTTGAAAGCATGTAAAAGTTTGCACATTTTTTTTTGAAAATTTCACCACGTGGAGGAGAGTAGATCAATCTATACTTCTTAAACTTCGGTAATGTTAATTGATGCGCTGACCGCAGCATTATCACGCCTTACTATAAAACACGCTTACACATTCTTAGTCGCAGTCTAAATCATGCGCGATTATAAAGGCATATCAGGATAACCCGAAAGATCAAATATTGAAAAATTGCAAAAATAGCTTACAATTGAAGGACCAAGTTTGTAGCATTCTCAGAGTTACGGTTTGCACCTGAACAACTTAACAGAAGAAAAAAAGAAGAAAAACAGTGCTCAAAATATTGATCTCCATACGTTACGTGTTGTGTTATTAGTGTCCGTAAGAACAGTAATGATAAAAATAATGATT
>JAMKCH010006927.1:0-53049 GCA_023653785.1 Ophioderma brevispina
TATGGAAGGATGGGGTGCACTTTGGATGATTTGGGCAACGACATTTTTAGGCAGAATTTGGGCTAGCGCTCTTAAAGCAACAACAAGCTCCATAATACCCTTTTGCAATGCATTAAGTATGTGTTTAGAAAAGGTCAACTGATAGACCTTTAGGCTTGACCTGTAATTTTTTATAGGTTGGTAGTAAATGTACACGTGCCTAATAGGGGGGGGGGAGTTAGGGAAAGTTCCATGCTCATCAACTTGTGTGGCAGAAAATTGTCTGGCAATAAAAGTTGATTATATTTTTGTCAAAATTTAGTTAGTATGCATTTAATCATACACAAGGTGTTAAATATTTGGGGGTCTTAATATTTATGCGAGCTCAAGATTAAAGTTGCAGTACTGAGCATTTGTTAAAATTACTTGCATATATTTAACTCCAAGACAATTGGTAAAAAAAGTGTAAAGTAACAATTTATTAGGTACTGATATGGCAATAATATAAATTGCGAAATGATTTTGAACTTCTTGTCTCCGGGTACTTAGTCTAGGAATGTAAGGTTTATGTGTGGAATGGAATTGAAGGTGCCATAAATTGGGATTACTCCTTCATGACAAATGGCTGCAGGCAAATTGTGGTGTCCAGTGTTATATTTCGAGCTTGGGGTAAACTCATTTTTTTTGCATCTACGTACTGGTACATGTATCTTAAATGGTAGTTTTCTCAGAGTACATGTACTTCATACTGCCAGCCTGCGAGATGGAAAGTGCCATGTTCCATGGCCGGCTTCCGGTAGAAATCAGCCGCCAATGAAATCCACCACAAAGCATGGACTATTTCATAGAAATACCGCACATTTTTTCCAGCAGACATATCTATTGTACTCTGAATGAAAACATTGAATTTAAGCTATTGATTTAACCAAAATAGTACCGTGTCTTTAAGCAGAACCTAAACAAAACTATCTAGCTGAAAATTGCAGCCATTATGGACAAATCCAAGCTTTTTGGAAGGGTCAACTGGGGATTGTGGCCCAATGTCACTAATTTTAACCAGGCGGATGTCGAACCACAAAGTCCCCACCCGTCGCGAGAGTAATGGAGGGCAATATCATTTTAATATCACAGGGGAATGTGATGGAAATAAGTTCTCAAACCACTGAGGCTGCTGCCATAGCAGTTGCAATTGATGGTTATAAATGTTGAATAAATTGATCATACAACATTTGTAGTTATTGGACCTAGATGACCCTACTTGACTTGAAATGCATTCCACAATGGGTTGACCAATCACAAGTTTCCGAAGACCTACACTGTTAGTTTGTTGACCTTGAATAAACCCACGACCTTGAAATGGACTTTCCAAATTCGGCAATGAAGCATACACAACCATCAGTTTCTCATGACCATACTCCCATGTGTATGGATTTGACCTTGGATGCCCCACATGACCCTTGAAAGACCTCAACATTTTTGGCACTGAATGTTGACACCACACCACCAAGTTTAATCATCCTACCACCCATACTGTGATTTGACCTTGGCATGACCCGCATGACCTGAAATGACCTTCAAATTTTGTGGCACTGAATATTGACCACAACCTCACCAAGTTTTCATCATCCCTACCACCTACTTAGTGTTTGAATGAATTACCCGACAGACCTTGAAATGCCTCAAATTTGTCGGCCACTGACATGTTGACCTCACCACAAGTTTTTCTCATCCCCTACCAACAACTGACAAGGCAAAAGCAATTATGCCATTGACCTTGAAGACACCGTATTGACCTTAAATTTTTCTCGGAACTGAATGTTGACCACAACCACAAGTTTTCATCATCCTACCACATTTGACCAAGGGGTTAAGCAATATTATCCCATTTTGACTCGTGAATGACCTAGTAGACCTTGAAATTTTTCGGCACTGAATGTTGACCACCCCCAACCACCAAGTTCATAATACTACCACATTGACAAGGCGTATAAGCAATATTATCCCATTAGACCTTTGATGACCCCGGATGACCTTGAATGAAATGACCTGCAAATTTTTTACTTTCTTTGGCACTGAATGTGCCAACCCACCAAGTTTCATCATCCTGCACCAATTGTGTTGTCCAATGCTTATAGAAAATTAATCCCATTTTGAACGCAATTGACTTTTGACCCATGCACATGCCCCCCCCGACAATCATCACGTCTACTTGGGTGGACATCTATGGTGTGGAAGAGACCCCCATCATTCTTAGGATCAAAGATTCATGTTTACAAGGTTCTGTTTTATAACAATATATCCTATTTTTGACCAAAATTTTGACCTATTTTGACCATATTTGACCTTGACTATGATCACATGACCCACTTTAATTCCCAGTCAACGCCTCTGAGATTGATCTTGTTGCGAAGATGGACACCACACTTGCTTAGATCCAGAGTTATTGCGTGGGACGCACCCCACACACCACCGCACCACACACGACGCAGGGCATTTCTTATAGTCCCCTTTGCCAAGCAATGCCTAGCAGCGGGTTGGGGGTAAAAGTGTGAAATCTATAAACCCATACTGTCAAAAAATTATGGAAGAAAATGCAGGGTGTATTTTGAAACACCTCGGGTTAGGCACAATTTCTGCACCCACATACCACTCCTTTATCAGAGTTAAAAACAGTTTTGCAGTGAGTTTTAACCTTTTTTGTTTCATCATATACATTTGTACTACCTCAAAGAATTTTAAGGTCAAAATATGGCATCAGTAGTCATTAAACATTTTCAGGCGATGGTATTTCCATCCGTGGGAATTTATTACACGGGTGGAGGGAGTAATTGAGGTGGGTGAATGCCTTATCAAGGGCAAACATGTTGCCGCAGTGGGGGCTAGAACCCACACTTTGGATGTGGGGGCGGGAAGCACCCGGGCGAGAACTCAATCCACTGGGGACCATATCCATACAAGAGGCCACTGTAGGATACTGTTTATAACGAAAATTCCAGATCCAGAATTCTATAAGTTCTGGATTATAACATGGATTTGATTGAGCTTAGTCACATGTACATGTAAATGTATGCAAAAAACACGACTGGTTTTGAAAAATGGGCAATCTCTGAGTCAGCTTAAGTCAATCATCATCCCTATTGAATTGGGGTCAGCCCTACATGTATGTATCCAGAGATGTAACAGAGGATAGTCCTATTTCCTGAAATTCCAAAATTCGATCCAGACGGCTAAGGTCAAATGTTAGTGTATCATCTGGTGGAGCTCCGCGGAACGTATTTTTACGCGATTTTAAGGAACAAGACCCCTTCTACAAAATATAATGTTACTTAAAAACTTGGTTTTGATGCAGTTCGACCTTTATCATTAACAATTTGATTCCAGAAATGGAAAAGAAAAAAACATGTAACAAATAATAATAATATAATAAGATTGTATTTTTTAAAGCAACATATCCACCGTAAAACGTGCTCAAGGCGCTGTGCGGCTGCATGAAAGGCGCTCAGCCCATCAGAGAAGAACCACAATACAGAACAGATTTATGCAAAAGCAAGCTCGATTTTAGAAGCCGGAGGAACCCGGAGTCCCGGAGAAAAACCTGCGGGAACGAGTATGGATCGAGAAACCAATTCACATAAAAACCCACCGACCGAGAACAGCGCCCCATGCCAGGAATGGAACCCGAGACCTCATGGTGAAAGGCGAGGGAAGAAAGATAAGCTGCGCCCAAACCGCCCCCCCCCCACTTTTTTTTAAAAAAAAAATTACAGTTCCGGAATTTTACTTAAGCCCAAAAAATCCGGAATTTCCGAAAATTTCCAGAGAAAAGTTACATTGTGTATCGTAGGGTCTTTGGTCTGAAGTTTCCTTTGCCTGAAGGGTCGCTATTCCAAACAAGCAGGTGTTGGGATTAGTGGATTCGGATGTTCTGAATGTTTTTTTGGTCGAAGGATTTATTTTCAAAAAATGTATTTTTAAAGGGTTATATTGGTTCGAAGGGCCGTTTTTAAGAGCCAATTAATTTTAGGTTGATGTTCAAAAGGTTTTTCTTCCGATAGTGAAAACAGAACTCATCCAAATCGCATTTAAGTAATTTTTTGTCACTGTACATTCATGTGAAACCAGTCCAAACATTTGCATGGGAAAAAAAGGCATTGTGGGAAGCACACTATACATGAAACCTCTGAAATTTGTGTCAGGAAGTAAACCATCTTGAAGAGATTTAGAGAGATTTAGTACAGGGAGCACGATGGGGATGGACTCATGAACATATTTAAAAATTAAAAAAATTGTAGTTGATATGAGTTCTTTTCCATCAAAATTTGTCTCCCTTCCAAATTTTCCAAAAAAATGTTTACTCACTTTGAAAAATTAACCTCAGTGACCAAAAAGTGGCCGCCAATTGTGAAACGCGGGCTTAATGTAATAAAAAGACATCAATTGAGAAAACCACACGGAATAATGTTCGTTCGACCCATGCAGTACATTCCAATGAGAGTGGTTTTGTAATTTTAATTTATGCCCATGGGAAGGCAATGTTACACAGATCTTATCTTCAGAAATGAGGAATGAACAATTATGATGCTCGCCCCACAGTTAAAAGTGAAAAATTTAATTTGATATGTTACTTTTGGGGGAAAGCGCCATGCCCAGTCCAATTTGCTAAAACGGCCATTTCAAGAAACGGAAGATGTGGTGAGATAGAAATTGCATAGAGTGATTCCTTGCATGCCAAACATGGGTATTGCCCACAAAAATGGTGATTAAACAAAAGCTTATCAAGTTATGGTCAATAATATTTGGCAATTGGGGCCATTTTGGATTTTGCATTGGGCACCCTGTGTTTCGCTACTTTTAATTGTTTCTAGAAAATGGGATAAGCATATAAGTCATCATTTAGCCTGTTTTCGAACAAGTTGATCTGAAACGACCAAATTATGCACCCTCTATGCCCAACCTAAGGAATAAAAAAAAGTTTTAAGGGCGTCGTCTACCGTTGTAACCCCACCCGACCTATTTTTACCGCCGACCCTAATCTTTTATTTTTTTGTGCAGGAAAAAAATTTTAAAACACACGTAAAAACAAATATTTTCATTAGGTTATCGACGATTATGCGCCTCCACAGCGATATGAGGCCTCCAACGGATATGTGATCATAAAGGACAAATAAAAAATTGTAGTTTACAGAAAAAGTGAAGAGTGCCATTTGTTTTTGTATGTGATGTCATATTTTTGTGTTCTGGTATGGGAAAAAACATAAAAAAATCCGACCTACCTACCCTATTTTTTTTACTAGTTACCCCGCATCAAACAATTTTTTAGGCCTATTTATTAAACTGGTACCGTACTGTTTTAGCGTTACCCAAATTTCGAGCCCACCGTCGATTGATGGGAGCTACCGGCGTCGTGGCTAGTCCCAATATAGGTACCCATAGTGATCACTGCTCACCACGGGAATCTACGCCAACGAGTGCAAAGCCCGAGGTGAGCGAATTAAGTTCTAATTTGCATAATCAAATTTGGAGTTTAAATTTACATTTTTATGCTTAATTACATGGAAGTCGTTATCGTGCATTTTATTGTACAGTACAAGTAGCAAATTATGTCTATCTCCAGTTGGTTGAATGAAAAAAAAAAGTCTTCCCGTCCAGGCTTGTAAAAATGCACAAATTTCACGGGAAATGCAATCCCCAAATTTCACTCTCAAGGTTGCAAAAAGTTCCATTCAATTCATTCTTTATTTAAAGATCACAAAATTTCCCTACAAAATAGCAAATTTCAAGGGAATTTCATTCCAAAATTACCCATTTTTTCCAGGCTGCCCATGTCCAACTGTTTGACACTAGAAATTTCCGAGGACTGAGCCAGTACGTATCGTAGAAGGTATGGTGGTCGATTTGTGCGGACGTCGCGGTGCACTGTGTGACTAACTTATAATGGGTAAGCCACAATTTGCGCACCCATTGCAGTCTGCACCAGTTGAATTCACAGCCCTCTGAAGAATAAAAGTACAGATCTTATTCGTCAAGGATCTAAATTTCAAACTGGGAGCAAGACTGAATGGGTGTACCCTGCAAATGTGGTACCCAATTATAGATTGTGTGCACTGCAAAAGGCAAATTTACGGGCCCACCGAGAGATGAATTATTCGTTTGATTTTAGACATGAAAAGTTAAAAATATGTGATGGCGGGGAATGTTCTGACTTAGGATAGCATCAGGTATTTATAGGATCCGCTTCGCTGTCAAACTTATGCTTCAAAGATAGAGGGAACAGGGGAGGTGTCGCTGTGGGTAGGTTTTTGACCCGCACATATTCAAAGATGTACAGTATGTAAAGAAAAAATAAGTTTGCGGAATACAACATGTCAACCAGACCTAGTGCTGCCGCTGAGTAGGCATCTAAAGGGTACCCATATACTCATATAGGGTTTACAACAAACTGCCAAACAAAGGAAGTCGATGTCAATGAAAATTGGCATGGATGAGCAAAATTTTTTCACATTTCTCTGAAAATGATACAAGTATGCAAGAATTAATTACAATATCCAGGGTCTATCTAAAGAGAAACACATGCAAGTAATTTTGACAGTATAGAGGGATTTTGGGTTTAATTAATCTTAAAATAGCCTTCATGAAAATTTCAATTTCGTGTGTACACACTTGTTCACAGTTACAATGACAGAGACGGGTGTGTTGACTCTATGATAGGAACAATCAGACACCCTGCCGTTGGTGGGACATTCAAGCTCTATTTCAACGTGGGCATTTTTTTTTGTATAGTGTTGTACAGGGGGGGGCATGACATTGAAGAGGTACAGTGACGGGTATGTGAGCCCTTAGAACCCCTTTCGGTCTCTCCAGCGTTCCCAAGACCCCCAGATGAGATGTTCTTAAGGTCCCTCTTTTCAGAAAAATTTTGGCCTCAGAAGCGAATTTAGCCAAATTCAGCGGCCCAAGCCTGGCAAATTTCTCACAATTTTAGTTCCCAAGCCCTAGTTCGAAGGACAAATCCCATGTGCCCAGGGCCCCAAGTTCGGAAATCGGGGACGCCGACAAACCCTACTGTACCTGAAAAAAAAAGTTGAGTGCACCCCCCCCCCGGGTGTGTAGGTCAATTAAATCTATAAAATTCCACTTAACAACCCACTATGGGGTGGCCAATTTGTGATTTATTTTTTAAAAGTGCAAGGAGAGACGTACTGTTTTAAGCGTTACCAAATTTCGACGCACCACCGTGATTTGATGGGAGCTACCGTGGTCTTGCCTAGTCCCAATATAGGTACCCATAGTGATCACTGCTCACCTTGGGAATGTACGCCAACGAGGGTGAAGCCCGAGGTGAGCGAAGTTCTAATGAAAAAACTTTTGAGTTTAAATTTACTATTTTGTATCCCTAAATCTACATTGAAGTCGTATCGTACATTTTATTGTACAGTACAAGTAGCAAATTATGTCTATCTCCATGTCTGGTGAAAAAAGTCTTCCCATGTCCAGGGCTGTAAAAAAATGCAAAATTTCCCGGGAATGCAATCCAAATTTCCCTCTAAGGTTGCAAAATTTCCCTTCAATTCTTATTTCTTTATTTAAAGATCAAAAATTTCCCTCCAAATAGCAAAATTTCCCGGGAATGTCATTCCCAAATTCCCCATTTTTTCCAGGCATGCCCATGTCCAGCCGTTTGACACTAGAAATTTCCGAGGACTGAGCCAGTATGTATCGTAGAATGTATGTGGTCGATGTGCGTACGTTGTAGCATCTGTGTAGACTAATTATAATGGGTAGCCACAATTTGCGCACCCACTGCAGTCTGCACCCAGTTGAATTCAACAGCCTTGACGGAATAAAGTACAGTATCGCGTGCACTTTATTCCGTCAAGGCTGCTAAATTCAACTGGGAGCAGACTGCAATGGTGTACGTGCAAATTGTGGCTACCCAATTATAATTGTTTCGCACTGCAAAAGGCAAATTTAGGGCACCGAGAGATGAATTTATTCGTTGGATTTTGACATGAAACAGTTAAAAAATCTGTGATTGGGGTGAATGTTCTGACTTAGGATAGCCTCAGGTATTTATAGGATCCAGCTTCGATGGTCAAACTTATGCTTCAAATATAGAGGGAACAGGGGATTGTGACGCTGCGGGTAGGTTTTTGACCCGCAGCATATAAAAGATGCTACAGTATGGTAAAGAAAAACTATAAAGCTTTGGGAATACAAATGTCACCAGACCTCGTGCTGCACGCTCGAGGTCTGCATCTAAAGGTACCATATACTTCATATAAGGGTACCACACACTGCCAAAGGAAGTCGATGTCAATGAAATTGGCATGGATGGAGCAAAATTTTTCACATTTTCTCTGAAAATGATACAAGTCTGCAATAATTAATTACAATATCCAGGTTCTATGTAAAGGAGAACACATGCAAGGTAATTTTGACAGTATAGAAGTGCATTTTGTGGTTTAATTAAATCTTCAAATAGACTTCATGAAAAATTTCAATTTCGTGTGTACACACTCAGTTCACAGTTACAATGACAGAGACGGGTGTGTGACTCTATGATAGGAACAACCAGACACCCTGCCGTTGGTGGCGACATTCAGCTCTATTTCAACTTGAGCAGTTTTTTTTGTAGTGTTGCTCCTGGGGGGGGCACTGACATTGGAAAGAGGTACAAGTGTACGGGTATGTGCGGCCCTTAAGACCCCCTTTTCGTGTCTCTCCAGCCGTTCCCAAGACCCCCAGTTGGAGCATAGTTCTTAAGGTCCCCTCTTTTCAGAAAATTTTTGGCCTCAGAAGCCGAATTTTAGCCAAATTTCAGCTCCCAAGCCTGCAAATTTCTCAAAATTTTAGTTCCCAAGCCCCTACTTTCGGAGACAAAATCCGTTCCCAAGCCCCCAAGTTCGGAAATCGGGGCCGCACATCCCTACCTGAAAAAAAAGTTGAGTGCCCCCCCCCCCCCCCGGGTGTTGCTAGGTTCAATAAATCTATAAAATTCCACATTGTATTGTGGCCATTTCCGTTAACATTCACGGTTTACCAAGTCTTCGTGCCCTTTTTGGTTAAATAACCATATTTATTATTTTTAAACAAACTCATAACCCCTAAAGTATACATTTTCTGAAAGAACTTGTCCCACGGAACCAAATGATGCTATCATAAATGGCATAGGTTAGCATGTCATAAAAAGGTTTGATAACAAATTATCAATTCCATGAAGTTTTTTGTTTTTAATAAGCTAACATTTTTAAATTTTCATTTCAAAAGTCATGAATTAACACAAAAAACCCAAAAAAAAAAAAAAAAAAAAACAAACAAAACAAAAAAACAACACAAACAAAACAAAACAAAAAAACACAAACGCTTTGACAAAAAACAATAAACATATTTCATTCCAGTCTTCAAAAAAAAACTAAGACCTTTCCAATGATGTATAACTTGTTAGGTATTATGTTTAATAAATAATTTTTTGTGCGATCAATCTTTTCCCAAACAGCGCAAAAAATGTTCCACACATTTTAAGTGATTATGGGTTTAAGAATTATAGTGAAGCCTTAGTAATGCCCTTATAAAACCTATTTAAGAGATGTCTGAAACACTTTACTAAATATAAAAATTTAGAGTAACCAACTTTATTTCACAAACTAATGCATTTTAAAAAAGGAGACATTTCTTCTTAAGGTCTGTGTCGTCTAACATATTGCACATGTAATGTCGTGTAAACGACCAATTTCATCACTTAAATCGCCCGATACCTGTATCCTTCCTAGTGGCCAATAGGTCCAGTTATCCCCATGCTCCCAGTGCATTTTTACATTTGTTATTGGGCTATTTTTCACGTTAAGCGTGCACTTTAGCAACTACCTATCACATTCCAGTTTTAATTCCAAATTGGGGAAATAAAACCCATAATGTTTTATTCATTTTATATGATAAATGCTGGTGGAGAGCAAGCTACAGTAGCATTTTAATTTTTTTAAAAACTTACTACAGAATTCTATTTGTCTTTCTTAAAATTTTGGCTTAAAATGTGCACTTTTAAAAAAAACAAACCTTGTTTGGAGTCTCATTTTAGATTTTGAAGGTATTGCACGAATTTGCACCTGAAATCCCTAACATATGGTATACACTGTGGGTAATTGTGTGTTTTATTAAGTGGTAAAATACAGAATGTGTGTGACAGTATAAAGTGAATGAGGAAAAATCAATGTCAAAAAGGACAAAGTTTATGAAAAATTCTTGTAAAAATCCTTCTCTTCCTGCATTTTTGGGCGTTATTAAAAGAAAAACGTAATGTCCCTCACATCCACAACAAGTCTTCATTGTATTTTAATAAAATAAATTAAATTCAAAATATCTTACTTTAAAACGTTTCGTATAACACTTTTTTTTATGTTACCTAATTATGACAAATGACATTATTGAGTGGGTATTTGCCAATAAATATAACCAAGGGTCCTGTTTTCATCATCACCAATCACAATCCATCACAAAAAATCACTGTCTGATTCGCGTTAAAGATTGTGTCCTCCTCTCCAGAACATTGTGATAATTAGGTAATTGTGGAAAACCATACTGACTGAGTTTTTCATTTTTATTCCTACCAAAAAAAAGAAGCAATTATTTCTCCTACAGATTAGAACATAAATTTGCTATTTTCCCTCGTGCTTGGATTGTCTAAATTTCATGATTTGCATCTTTTTTTAAAAATAAAAAAAAAACGCATGTCCTCTCCAGAAGAACAATACGTGATTTTGTTAAAAAAAATCAAAGAATTAAAAAAAGGCAAATAAATAAAAACATTTCTATTTTTTAATATTGTGATAAGGTTAAATCATTATATTGTGGCCTATATGTGTAGAAAACCACAAGTGTTGCCTAGGTTTTTTGTGGCAGTTCTTGAAAAAAATTAAGTACTTCTTCTTCTCCTCTAATGCAGATGTTTTTCCAATATGTCTGGATGTTTCACCCACCAGCTAACAAAGACAAAATGGCATTTTGGTCTCTTAAAAAATGTGCCAGCAGGGTTCAGTGACCCTGCACAAACCAACAAACAGACAAGTAATGAGACCCTCGTTAAAATAACATAAAAATTGTCTTTTTTTGTATGGTATGTGTATGTTCCTCTCCAGAACAAATTTAAAATTGGCCTTTCTCTCTCCAAGTTCCATGGGGATTTTTTCATAACAAAAACAGGATATATTGATTTAAACTTTTTACTCTACAATGGAATGAATTTTGCTGATGAAATAATCTCTGCATAGTTCATGAAGTTAAAATTGATGTCATATTGAGATTTCCTTTCCCACAATTGGTGCCCTTTGCAACTGTTTAAATTATTTGGATTTGTATAAACAGCTATCAAAAATATTTTTAAAGTTGTACAATGACACAATCAAAGACACAACAAAGTGTGCAGTAAGTTCCAGTGACCAACACAATCAACAACAGACTAGTATTCACCTAATTAAGGTATAAAAAGGCTGTTCCAAAGAGGGTATGATAGAGTGTTTAAGACAAATGGTCCTCTCCTGCATTATATTGTCTTTTTCTCTCAGCTAAGTTTCCACATATGGTGTTGAGAACACCAAGATAATCTTGAATGGTGAACTTTTACTAAACATTGGGAATAAATTGTTAATGATATTACTGCACATAATGACTGCCTTATAATAATTGCATAGTTCAAAAAAGTGATAAACCTGAGATACTACTAAACTTTTTTCCTTTGCAAATGTTCAGCTTTACTAATTGGATTTATGAACAGCTCACATTATTCTCTTAACATATTGTAAAATACACATAAAAAGGACGCAACAAAAGTGTTTTCAACAATGTCCCAGGTGACCCGGCACCATTTAAATATGAAAGTTGGTATAAAACCCTAAAACAAATCAAGAATTGTTTGGTTGCCATTTTGGAAGATGGTAAACGATTGTTAAAAAAAAAATGGTCCTCTCCAGACAGCAGCTTTCATCAAACATCCCTAATTAATTCAGCAGTGATATTTTACTGATGGTACTGAAAATGGCCATGCTCTATATTTTGGAATTTACTGGACAACATCCTGAATTTTTAAAAATCCACTGAGTTTGTGTAAATCGGACACAGATTTAAATTTTGCCCTCTGTGAGACGCAAAGTTGCACGCTTTAGGGTGAAATAGCCCAATGTAAAACAATGTGTCAATAATTATTATTTTTATATTTGAAAAGAAACTTCCCAATACTTGACAATTTTCTTTTCTTTGGATTAATCCACTAAAAAAAATAACTAAATTATAAGTCTTTTACTTTGGACGGTCGCCTCTATATTCGTAATTCCTTTTAATTAATTTGCTAATTATGCTAATAGCCTAATTTTACGACATATTTATTTTTAGTTTAAAAATAAAAATAAACTTTGTAGGAGGAGTAATCTAATTCAATCAAAAAGTAATGTATGGGCAGGATATTTAGACTTAAAAGCTTGCCTTGGTAGTGATCCCCAAATTTTAATATGCTCCCCATCGGCATGGCTCCCCCCCCCTCCTTCTACCACCATGCAAAAATGACTATTATCTCCAATTTCAAGTCAAATAAATGTTATTTACTAATTAATGAGACTTTGAATTGTCACTTTTTAACAATTTTTGAGGCAACTGCGCACATATATTCCTTCCCTCTAATTTTGGTAACCAACTTTTTTTGAGCATGTAGCCCATGTATTTTAGGCTTTTATAATTAAAATAATAACTCTTTTTCCTACTAAGATCTATGTCTGCCCGCAATCGAATGTACGATAAACCACCTATTTGTGGCCTCATAGAAAACGCCAATGGCCAATAATGGTAATTTCATATAGCTTAGACACAACTCAATAGATTTCTTGTTGCCCCCTGTAGTTTGGCTACAGGGAAAAATGTCTAAAGAGAAAAATTCGACTTGCTTTGCTTGTATTTCAATTGTAAAAACATACTACCGGTAGCGGGACCAATGAATTTCGTAGTTTGGGGGGTCATTACAATTAAAAAATCACAATGTTTTTGTACCAAGGAAACATTTCTTCTTGATTTCTTTCTTGGCTTGTAAATCCTTCAGATGGAGATATTTTTAAATGAAAGCTTTACAAAAACATCACAAAGCGGCAAAAAAAAATCAGCCAACTCTTTCTTTTTTCCGATTTTTTTAAGGGACAACACCCGATCATGTGAAAATGAAAATCTTTCTTGTGCAAGACATTAGAGTAAAGGCAACCTCTCCTACTAACTACAAAATATATTCTTTTTACCAACAATCAATTTTTGAATTGTGTTGATAAATTTCTATTTTTTCTGTCTTTTCCCTAATCTTATAAAGCAGGGGTGTCCAACCTTTGTGACGCAGGGGGGGGGGGGGGGCCGCCATTGGTTGGAATCCTAAACAATTTGGGCCGCAAGCAATATCGTATCTAGGGGGGTCCCATGTATGCTGACCAAACACATTGTTTTTTTCCCTTGAGTCCTGGAGTAGGAAACCCAATTTTTTGGTTTTTTTTTTTTTTTGTTTTGCCGTGAAAAAGGGCCTATCTAATACAGTAGCTATATCAGCGATGGCAGATTTTGGGCCAAAATTAAAAAAAAACCACCAAATTTAAGAGCAAATTTGGAAAAATCATTTAGGCTCCAATAGATTAAATTTGGACTAATTTTCCAACATTTTTTAGAAAATAATAACTGGGTTCCCATTGAACTGGATTAATTTCTTTCTTCTTCTTTCTTTCTTCTTCTTCTTCTTTCCCTCCAAAAAACCTGTCTAAATATCACCGCCATTTTCCACCAACATAGAACCCAAAATAGTATACCCAAAGGGTCATTCACATATCCCATAAAGCTGAAATGAACCCTTTTTGCTGCCCCCCAGGGGAGGAGTGGATGTGGGAGAAGGATGTACCCCCAGGGGGGGAGGATGTGGTGGTGTGGGGGGGGGTTTGTCGTTGTGGTGTGTTTTGTAATGTGCTATGCAATTTGGTCTTTGTTTATAATGTTCATATTTTTAAACATTTCTAATTATTCGAGATAAATGCAATTTTATTTTTTTTCTGGGGAGACGTAACCTCGCGGGCCGCCATGTCAGCTCTGTGCCGGGCCCGCAAATGGCGCCACGGGCCCGCAGGTTTTGTACACCCCTGTATAAAAAGAAAAAAGGTTCAATTGTTTGGACTGGGTGTGAAATAGCGACCCTGGGCTTCACTAGTGACCCTGATGAATTATTCATAGACTTGCAACGGAATAAACTGCAGAATTTAGCCCGAGGTTGCTTTAGAAGAGCTGCTTCCCCGCTACGATAGGCCCCTACTAAGTAACTCTATATCTCCTCTCCACAAAAGCCAGAGTTGGCAGTTCATTAAAAAAACGGGCTCCACTGTGTCACAGTCCAAGAATTTGGTATTACTTACAAGTCGTCGATAGACACAAAAATCCTGTGCATCTATGAAAACTTTGATGTCGTAGCATCCATCGAATCCCTGACTACTCGGATTTTAAAAATACAAATGGTGCTTACAACATATACATCCGTGAAATGTTGCCCCTAAAAGGGCCAATACCACGAAAAAATAAAAAGCTAATAAAACAGTCAATGACTTTTTTCTGACTTCCGGGTGTATGTTCATAACCAGTACCGAATTCACGAAAAATAATTAAGCGTTGCTGTGCCTATTCTAAAACAACCAGGAAACAATCCAATGGGCGATCCGACCTCAACTGATCAGAGCGGGCGACTGCCAGTTTAAAAAATGATATTTTTTTAAACAGTTAAGAAATATCGCCGTCGTTTCATCAAAATCATCAGATTTTAACCATGACTGGAAAATCAGTCAAGGAACAACGTGCTTATAAATATAAATATAATTTAATAATAATTTATATGACGCTACAATGGTAAAGATTTTCAATATGTGCTGTTTTTGTAAACTGAATTATGAAATTTGCGTTATTCCTGCATCGATATCCGCTGGGCACCCACCTCGGCTTTTTCAATACACTTCCGTGCGTAGCGTTGTAGGGAGGGGTAGGTACGGACGATGTTCAACGCTACGGCCCGAGCGTATGCGACTTAATGCCGTTTAATTTTCATACAAGTCTGAAGAATTCGCTAAATTGTCACAACCCGTTGGGCGTTGGGACTAGTCTGGAATCTGTGTGTTGCCAAACCACGCTAATTACGTTTACGGAATAAAGCGGCAATCAGGGATCGTAAATTCCGGCACAACCATCCTTCAAAACTGTGAAAGGGCATTCATCGTGATCTACAACCAACCTCGTCCCCCCGACTAGTTACCCTACCACCCTCCAAAAAATGTGGAGATTTTTATAATCATCTGAAACCGTTAGCCTTTGTAATCCATGTGTACCTAGGCTAATCTTACGTGCAACTTCGGTCGTATTTGTATTAAAGAAATTTGCAATTTGTATTTTTCTGTGTAAACGGAAACAGAAATTTACAGCACACCATGGCAGGGGGGCCTATGGGACTGTGGGAAAACCAATTGCTCATAACAACCAAAACTAGGAAGACCACATCAATGCCCAGCAGGCTAGGCTGCAGCTTCCACAAAATCCTTAAAAAACTCACAAAGTTTGACCGTACCTCATTCTTAACACTGTGTAAATCCCTATGGAAATTGCACAAAAATTTGTTGGTTTTTGGATATAGAATCCAAACATGGAAAAAGAAGGCATATGTCTAATCTTTGAGACTTATGTTCCATGCATGTTATGATAACTAGAATGTTATGGAATAAAAGTGCATTTTTGTAACTTGAACCCTCTGTTTGTTTGTCAAAATAAAGCCTATCTCTACATTTTGTAACAGCAAGGCATTGACACTACCCGGTCACAAAATTTTGAACGAATCTTCTGGCAACAATACATTTGTCCATAACTCGGGCCATTTTTCTTGCACACGACTGACATGAGTGACCCCTCATGTTTTAGTTAATATTATCTTTCAATGAAAACAATTTTTAGTTTGAAATTTCCAACTCAAAATTTTTCCTTTGGTTAAAACCCTAACCAAAACTTTTCAATAATCACGAAACTTTGTGATAGCTTTTCTTCCTCAATGTATCTTTGTGAACACATGAATAAACAGAAGGTGCTGAGATCATGGATTTTTTATAGTAAACTACATGTATAAATATACTACGTACTTTAATACTTATACTATAAAGCTCCATGCTGAATCACGAAAGGCACCTTTAAGTTTATTCCGTTGAGGCTGGCTGTCCGAATTCATAAGGGTTTGTGGCACAATCTAAATCTTCCCCCTTTTTTCTTTATTCTTTTTCCCGCAAAAAATCACAGTGGTGGCAGAATACCTAAAAAAAAATTAATCCCAATACAAGCAGTAGGCCTACTTATCGGGATCAAACATGATCACACAAACGCTCTTTTTTTAAACAACTTGTTACAAACAAGCGGTTGAAACATTAGCTACAATTGACAAGACTATGAATCATCCGATTATCATGCACATACTACTCACAATGTCACATACTTGAGGATACCGCAATCATCTCTCGACGATGCCGTGTCCGGCCGGAGGCGGCTATATCCTGGCATTGATTGAGCTAAAAATTTCATGAATCTTAGATCTTTAGTCTGATTAAGATGAAATCCTCGACGTTTATTATAACAAAGAAATCTTGGTGAAAAACAAACAGCTCTGTGAAATCCTCCCTCCGTTCCGCACTTGATTGCCATAGCCAAAGCAGTACGACAGTGAATCGCCCATGCTAAATCAACCAAAGGGTTCGCGCCACTTTAAAACACGGTGACTAACAACACGTTGTACTTCGACCATGTGAATCTTGATATATATTTTTTGTGAAGTTTTGATTCGTTTTTAATTTTTATATCTTTGATCATTCAATTTGCTTTTTCCTGTCCTCCTCATATTTTAAAAAAAACCACGGGGGTTTGACATAGTGGTGCACGTGTTTTTAAAACATGAAGTTGTTGACATAATTAATTCAAGATTCCGCTTGATAAATCATCAAGAATCACGTGAGTCTTGGCCCGCTCTACGATTTCTTGGAATAAACTTTTCCAATTTTTTCTCCCCGTCTTGAAAGGGATTTTGCACTCTTGAATTTTTTTTCCGTTTAAATCGCATTTCCATACTCCTGCCTGCGCAATTTTCCATCAAAATTCCCTGGTTTCGAATCCCGGTGGGATCGTGGCAACTTGCTGGGATTTAATTTTCGGGTACTATCATTCTGGATTTGATCGTATAACCAGCTATTGATTAACATTAACAGAATAACCGCCCTCTCCTCCATGGTTTCCTTGGAATTGGGGCAAAGGATCATGAAAGCATCCCCGTCCTTCGGAGGGGAGACGTTTAAGGGCCTTCGGTCCCGTGTACAGAGTAGTTCACAAACTGTACATGTTAACTCGCTAGTCAGTGTCGAATAAGAGTAGGGTGTAAACCCTGAACTGTTCCCAATCCGCCGCCCCAGCCTCAAATAAAGGCGGGCCATGTTTAGGAGATGTTCCCCGTATCAACACATGCATATACACAAAGAACGGCGGGGGCCCCGGATCAGCACAACAGCTGAAACAATATCCTGACAACACCACCAGCCATTAACAAAGGACTTGTGTATACGATCACAAACAAAACTCTTTATTAATAGTCTTTTTTGCTTTACACCACTGACGCAGAAACTGGGTTTGTACAGGCGTACAGAATTGGCTCCTCACCCATGAAATACAGGCAAAACACACTCGCCTCCTCTCTCCCTCTCTCCTCCTCCATCACACACAAGCCAACCACAAACACTACACAACACTTACGACGGGGGGCCCAAAGTCGGCAAACTTGGCAAGTTAGGCTAGAAACCTCCCCTCCCGTACAACAAACGTCCATAGAGGAGACTTATTTTTGTCAAAATTTTAACGCACAAGTATTGTGCGGTCACGAAGTGACAAGAGAAAGAGGGCTGATGATAAGGCTAAGCACCGGCAAGTGACCCGGAGAGCAGACCCGCCCTAAAATAGTTTTTCGGGTAACTTGACTTGGATCTAATAATGAGTGCGCCCATCCTTGGATCGAATACAGAACATGATGTATTGGTTGAAACGCCGGATATGCGGTCAATCAGTATCCCGACTTATCACAAACATGTTTTGCTATAGTGTAGTAGGTAATAAAATAAATTAAACATGTATTAAACTAAAACTGTTAAGGTGTGGACGAGAGAGATTTTGAGGCACAGTATTGTGTCATATTGTAATTTCATAATAGATTATACAACTCATAGAATCTCTTACCTGTATTTGGCTACAGAAGTCTTAAAAAT
Source organism: Ophioderma brevispina (assembly GCA_023653785.1). NCBI lineage: Eukaryota > Metazoa > Echinodermata > Ophiuroidea > Amphilepidida > Ophiodermatidae > Ophioderma > Ophioderma brevispina. Next base: position 18,303 of record JAMKCH010006927.1, read on the forward strand.
TCTTAATATTTAAAAAAAAAACTGATTTTGACTTGCTTATAAATTTCAATATAAAAAAAGCATAGGCTGATTGGTATTTGCTCCTATAACGAAATTAAGAATTTCATCACTAAGTTTTGTATAAAGAAACATTCGTCACTCCTCAGCTTAAAATCCTTTTTTGATGGCGTGTATTTTTGATGGAAAGCTTATTTTTACATCAGGGCAAAACAGCCAAATTTTCACCACCACATTTTTTATATATGGACAAAACCTATTTATTCTTCATCAATCAATCAATCATCAATTTATTTTCCAATACATATATACAATACATATCATAACATTACAACAAAAAGCAATTTATAATACATAACAGAACAATGGAGGAAAGTCCAGAAGGCCAAGAAGGCCCGAAAATTATACTTCCCTAAAAAATTACTAACGAAAAAAATGTTTCAAAAATATATATAAATACATTTGAAGAAAAAAAAAATCATACAACGACTAACATCAAGACAAAGTACCGGTGCTCGGAGACAAAAAAAATTATAATTATATTTTTAGTCATAATTTGAAAGAAGAGTTTTTTGCTTACAGAGACTGTAAAGCGGAAGTGTTTTTTTAACAAGGACTTGGATTGTTTAAACTAATTTTATTTTTTAATATTGGTTTATTTACTTTATTTTTCTTGTAGCTTCTTGTCTTACTTTGGTCAGAAAAAGTTCTTTTTGTTCTTGGGTTAAATTGAGATCATTTAATCATATCTTGTCTGATAGTCATGGATGTCAGAGCCGCTTTATAAAATAGTTATTAAATGTATTAGGCAAAATAATTCACACATTCTGAATATTTATACATGAACACAACCTAGTTTCAGAGCAAGTACAATGTTCCTTCAAAGTAAGTATTTTGTTATTTTGGCCGAATAGGTTGGGAATAACTTCTGTAATGGCTATTAGAAATTGTCTTATTGATAATTTGCCCATTTTGAAGCTTGCAAATTTTATTTTAATTACACACAAAACCACTTTATATTTGAAATCTCTCTCCCCTCATCCGTGAAAAAATTATTCAATATTAAACCGGTTAGATTTTTTATAAATCACTTTTTTACATTTAAAAATCATTTTTCTAAAAAGCTGCCTCTTTGAAAAAGTTCCATTACAACAATTTTCTTTTCTTGAAACCTTAACAATTAATTCAAGCTTCACTGCATAATTAAATTTTGGTGCAAAATTGTTTCTTTGTGTTTTTGAGCGCTGCGAAGCAAGCTCCTATAATCGCCAAGAAACTCTGGTTAGTGTGTGTGTTCGTGTGTTCGTTCGTTTAACGGTAACCTTAATGATGTAGCCATTGATGCTCATTTACAACCAGCGTGGTGCCCGGTAATTTTTATTTAAAATCGGCATGAACACGCTTATTTTCACTGATTACCAAAACTAAAAAACTAGCGAGTTAGTGGACGCGCTGTTTCGGACTACCAAGGTCAAAGTTCTTAATTAATACGGGTATTAGAAAAAATATAGAACTATGCAATTCCTCTTGTCTGACTTGTCAACATATCTTGTCTACAAGGATTGTGTCAACTTTTTATCTCTAACCCTGTTTCATAAGTGGTTGGAGGTTTCCGTCCTTTTTCTCTCCTTCTCCCTCCTCCCTTTCCTTCCTCTTTCACCCTACCCCAGCCAAACCCAGCCCTCAAAGCCCGCGCCGCATCATCACACACACACTCTCGCGCGCGGCGCAGGTGGCCCTGGCGCCGTGTGGTCCCCCATCTCCTGTAAAGTGCCTTTGGTTGCGCTGTCTCTCTCGTTTCCCCCCTCTTTGTGCTCTTTCACTTGCTTCGCCTCTCTCCTTCCCTTATCTTTTCTCTCCCCAACTCGTCCGCACCCCTCCGCTTCTTTCTCTTCTCTTCGCTCGGCCTCATCTCTTTCCCTCTCTTCTCTTTCCCTCTTTCCCTCTCTCTTCGTCCTCTCCCCTCTTTCTTTCCTCCGCCCTTAGGAACCACCCCCCTCGCGATGAGTTTCCTTGGACTTAAGCGTGGGCCAGATGCGTGCCCCCTGCCAATATAACGAGCGGCCAATTAAAAAACCACAGGTTCACGACGAAGACCTGTCGCGCTTCACAATTGACAAATTTTTTCACACCAAACACTAAAATTGAACATTGGCAAACTTAATGTCTGCCCATGTGCAGCAACCCGGGGACTTACAATATGCGAGACCCCAGATCAGCTAAACACGAAAACCGGGGACCACCCCTCCTTCACCACAACTCTCCCCCCCGCTATCCACACACTGACGATAGCTTCAGTTCACACACGAACAAAACCATCCAGCACGATTCCATTTTCCATTTTCCACGGCAACACAAAAAAAAACTGTTGGCCGTAGAAGGCACAAAATCATTGAAGAAATCACCAACTCTATACCCTGATCAACCACTCAACCACTTCTTCCTCTGTCTTATGAAAGCATTTTCCAGAAAACATGGCTTACTCTGACCAAAAAAAACCTGACAAAGTAAAGAAACAGAACCAATCACCACCTCACTTGTTCAATGGCTATACAACACGTACATTCCAGGACCACTCACTGCCAGAGGAAGGGGAGTGTGTCTTTACATAAATAACCAAAATCACCTCTCAACACAAATTCATCGACACAAAAAGCACAGGAACCAGAATTGAACTCACTTTTTATCGAACTCACCATTAACACACAAATAACCCAACACAAATAACCTTCGTCGAAGTTATTTACAGACTGCATGAACACACAATCCAAAATTTTAAAAACACAGCCTTGAACAGCTTCTCACTGAACTAATAAAACCAACTCGGATGTCCTATATTGTCGTGACTTTAAAAATCAATCTTCTTAATTATTCCACTTATATCCCCCATTAATGCACTTTATTAACAGTACACACATCACTTTGGCAAACCCTTATATCTAAACTTACCAGACCGACAAAGAATTTACGCATAACACCAAGCCACCTCATTGAACCTTTGAACCAACATACCAAAACTCCACTGACAACAACTTCCACACCAGGGATATTTTGTCAATGACACTACAAGATCACTTCCCAACTATTCCTCCATTAACATCTCTTAATAAGCATAAGCATGCCAACAAAAACAAACATCACTAAACGTGACTACAGAGATCACAAAATTCGAGACATTTAAAACCGTAGACACAACACTGAATCATGGGAACATATACTCCACAAGAAAATGACCCTAACATAGCGTACAAGCAACTTCATTACAACTTATAAAACCCCACCATTACAACGAATCATCCCCCTTACCAAGAAGACCTTAAAAAATCGTAAACATAAGCAGCCCTGGATGACAAACAAGCCAATTTCCAAATCAACAATCAAACACACAACACGGGCCTCTTCTAACCAAACACATCTGAAGAAAAACACAAACCAGCAAAAACCAAACAAAACATACAACAATAGACAAAAAACCCAATTACTCACATTATTCCGATTGCAAGAAAACCCCACACAGAACCAATTCAGAAACTCAATGAGCTTACAAAAACCCTGGACATTCCTCACAACCAATTCTGGAGGCAAGAAGGTATCCACTAAAAAACAAATCCCTGACTCTTCATTCATATAATAAAAGCAGATAACACTGACCGCACTTGACAAACTAACGCATTCAACGATCACTTCACTAAACTCCTGGGCACAAAACTTTACTACAAAAATTCCACCTTCAAAAACTGCATTTAAACAACACCCTTCCAAAAACACATTCACCCTACTTTTCCCTGATCCAGTTACCGTTGATGAAAATGCAACAAAGCTCCGCCACCCTGCTGAAAACCTGGTAAAAAAAAGTGCAGTTACCGTACAAGATATGATCCGGATGCTAACTAATCTATGACACACAATCATGTTCGCCTCTGATGCACAACATATTTAAAACAAACACATCACTTTCTCACCGGAACTTTTCCCCAGATCACCTCAAAATCATAGGCCCAAGTCATTCCTATTTACAAAGCAAAGATGCACATCACATTGCAAATTTACAGGCCCATTTCTGTTCTTTCCGTCTTTTTTTCAACTACTTTGAAAAAATCATGTACACACGTCTGTCTACATTCTTCATCAAGCACAAACATTTCCTTGTCGATGGAACAATAAACGGTTTAGGCCCCAAACGCTCAACTTACCTGGCACTCCTGAATTAACAACTAACCTCAACCCTGCACTAAAAAATAAACTCCACGACGCCAACGCCATGGGGGTATTCTTGGATCTCTCCAAGGCTTTCGATACCATTGACCATAACATTCTTCTTCACAAGCTTTATTATCATTCGGTGTCCGTGGAGTAGCCTTGAGTGGTTCAGGAGTTACTCTTACCTAACCGCTCACAATCAGTCTACGGACACTCCACCGCATCATCAATCAAACCCATCACAGTTGGCGTCCCACAAAGGCCCTTCGCAATCCTGACCCCTACTTTTATCGTTTACATAAATGACATCAGCAACAATCTCTAACACATTAAAAAAAACTAATCCTATTTTGCAGATGACACAAACATTTTCTCTCCAACCCAACATTGTAATACACTTGTTAACAACACGAATCATGAACTCGCAAAAATCACAGACTGTTTCGGGGCTAACAAACTTTCTCTCATGTTTTAAAAACATAATCATTACAATGCTTTTTCTCTACAACACAACCAAACAAACACAAATCACAATCAAACATTAACATAGTATAACCAGACAATCTCCCAGGTACACTCAACCACTTTTCTTGGGCAATCACAATCGACGACAAACTAACATGGAATGACACATCAACTCTATTGCAATTCTTCACTGTAACCCAAAGCGTCTCACGCATTGTACAATCTACAGAGTAAAACCACCACCTCCGGACTAACAACCTTAAAATCACTTTACAACACACTAGTTCTCCTCTCCCCCCCTCTCCCATATCTAGCTACTGTAACATCATCTGGCCTCCAACTATCATTCACGATTCACCAAACTAAACATCAAACAACAGAAATGGGCCATTCCGCACCATCAACAAACTCACCCCCCGAACTCCCCCCTGCACACTTTGCCATATTTTTCACTCACTGAAAACCTTGAAATTAGAGCACCACCTCCAACCAACTTCAAACAGCGCTCTTTATGTTTGACTATCACAACAATCATTTTAAAACCAACACCTAATTCCACAAAAACTCACCTACTTCAAGCAATTACTACTTTAACAAAAAACAGAACAAATCCACAGAGCTACAAACACCAGACAAGCCGGCAAACTTCATCTTCCCCTCCCCAAAATCTTCCTCTGAAATCACTTTATTCAGTATCAACGGGCGCAAAATCTTTGAAATATCTTCCAGAAATCATCAACAACAACTTAACAAAAAAACTATTCAATTTAAAATCTCACTGAAAAAACAATTCATCACAGTAAATTCTTATAAATTTCTTTCTCCAATTCCTCCCCCAGTCCTTATTTCTCCTTTCTCTCCTCACTTATTATTCTTCATATCAATTATCTATTTTAATCCTATTCTTTTTTTTTCTTCTTTCCTTCCTTCAACCTCTACCTCTTCTAACCTCTGCTTCCTCCTCCATTATTGCGTATTACCACACATACCTCAGCAAGACAATGTTGAAAAGTCTGTCCTCCTTGTCCAAATTCTCCCGTTGTTAGCTTAGATATATTGTTTGTTTTTGTTTGTTTTGTTTTTGGTTATGTATATTTACCTCTGTAATATTCTATAAATCATCCCCTTATACCTTGTATCATTATAGTATGTGTTGAGAGTATTTTAAAACTTGTATGTATTACAGGGCCAGCACTAACCTAATAAGCCCTAGCGGGTTGTCCATTCGGGTCCTAGCATATCATAATTCACTTCATCTCTAACACATTAAACAATCTAGTTGCAGATGACACAAACATTTTTCCTCTCAAACCCTAACATTAATACACTTTTTTACACTGAATCATGAACTCGCAAAATCACTGACTGGTTTCGGGCTAACAAACGTTCTCTCAATGTTTTAAAAACTAACTACATGCTTTTCTCTACACACAACACATCACAATCAAACAGTAACAATAGATAACCAAACAATCTCCCAGGTACACACCACCAAATTTTTCTTGGCATCACAATCGACGACAAACTAACATGGATGAACCTCATTCTGTCACTACCAAAGCTCTCACGCAATTGGACAATCTACAGAGTTAAACCCCACCTTCCGGAACTAACAACCTTAAAATCACTTTACAACACACTAGTTCTTCCGTACCTTAGCTACTGTACCATCATTTGTCCTCCAACTACCATTCACGACTTCACCACAACTAAACATCACCACAGAAATGGGCCATTCGCCCATCACAAACTCACACCCAGAACTCACACTTTTGCCATAATTCACTCACTGAAAACTTTAATTAGAGCACCCCTCAACCAACTTCAACCACGCTCATCATTTTGACTATCACCACATTCATTACCACACCCGAACTTCAGCAATTTACTTACCACCAACAGACAAATCCACAGCTACCACACCAGACAAGCCGGCAAACGTCATCTTTCCCCCTCCCAAAATCTTCCTCTGAAGCCTTTATTCAGTGTCACGGCGCAAAACTTTGCAGATGATACTTCCCGAACCATCACAAACAATTACAAAAAAATATTCAATGTAAAGCTCAACTGGAAAAAAACATTTCATCAACCAGTACAATTCGTTATAAATTTCCTCCCCAAGTCCTTATTCTCTCGCTCACTTGATTCTCATCTCATTTTATCCCTGTCTTTTTTCTTTCTTCTTCACCTCTACCTCTCTGCTTCTACTCTGCTTCCTCCTCATTATGCAGTAGTACCACATACCTCAGCAAGACATGTTGAAGTCGTCCTCCTTGTCCAAATTCCCGTGTTGTTTTACTAGATATATTGGTTTGTTTGTTGTTTGTTTGTTTTTGTTATGTATATTTACCTATTTTATATCCATATCATCCCTTACTTGTAGCATTATTGTAATTTTGAGTATTTTTAACTTGTAATGTATTACAGGGCCAGCATACGATAAGCCCTATCGGTTGTCCATTCCTGGTCCTAGCATATCATATCCCTCCCCTGTTTATCTTAGTACAGTTTACAATTGTTTACTTAAGTATTATCATTCTACTAACATACCTGTATTATACATTTCGTATTACGATTGTTTTTTGTAATAAATTGATTGAATTGATTGAATATTACTGTGATAAAACCAATCACACTCTCATAACGATTCATACCGCCAATTGGAAAATTGATTCTATTTGATCTTTGCAACAGTAAACTTTCTGAGCAAAACACATACCTGACGATGTTCTTTTGGCTTCCTAAAGGCTCATTTTATAAAAAAACCCCCAGGGTCGCCCAGGGCCGAAATCGACGACAAAAGTGTTTTTTTGTCATGCCGTAATGTTTCCGTATTTGGCACGAATGCTGGGCACTTCGGAGCGAAGACATCTCATTCCGATGGACATCTCATCCGGTACACATCTCATTCGGTGGACATTTCATCGATCGATTTCCAATCGACGTAGTATTATACGTTTCATTCAGTCGGGCTAGTAAAATGTTGTTCATTCATGCGAGTAAAGCAAAGTGAAAAAGAAGTTGAGCGTTTATGTATTAACTGTTTTTTGGTAGTATGGAATGCTTATCCGAACTTAACTGATGTAGTGAGTGCGTGAGGCGTGTTTGCCGAGTTTTTTTCATTCTGGTGGGAGCCATTGGGGCAAAGTAATTGGCGAGCTAATATCATGCTATGTATGCCATGCCCTACGGGGCTGTGTTAAAAGTGTTGTAGTATTATTTATTTATATGTGCGTACCCACTCTGCCTACCGGTCAAATATAATACACTACACAATAATAAAGAGTTAAAAATTATAATAGTTTACTTAAAAAGACATAAAAACATTCATAAAGCACCAGCAGGAGTAGCCCAACATGCACACAACCAACCAACCATCAACAAAAACACATTAAACCGCCCTCACCCCCAAAATAGACACCACACAAACACACATGGCACACACACTGCATACATACTAACCTCCACCTGCATACACCTTATAGAACCCACACACACAATTAGGTACACCTAATCACATGAAAATACTGTACTAGATCTTTTGCACAGACTTCACATACCAGTCCATATGCACGAAAGCACAGTATCTGTACCCCCCCCCCCACGCACACATGGAAATTTTACCAATTATGATTTGGTTTGAAATGATCACGCAAATTAAACTGGAAACAATTAAAAGTATTGCAACATGGGAATTCGGTGACATGGTATGGTAAAGCGGACTGATTTCTTGGGAAGTGCCGGAACTGAGTTGTAGCGTAGGGCATCGGTTTCTTGCTTGAGATGGTGGATTTGATATGTTCAGTGTGTTTGTGTTCCCTGGATTTTTTTATTCAGGGAAGGCTGGAATCAGTACAAACCAACAGTGCAAAGGCACTTGGCAACAAGACAAGAGACATCATTCACGTCTTCGGGATGATAACCAGGTTTTGATACGTTCTAAGCGGGCACTATAGTCTTGTTCTCTAACGCCTTGGTGAAAGAATTGCTCTGGTAGTCAGTTCTTGCACACGTTCAAGTGGCAACCTTTTAAGGTTTTGGGTATGAGGAGACCAAACTGGTTACAATATTCCAAGAATTGGTAGAACCATGGTAACGGTTTAAATTGGAGGAGAACTCGTGATGACTTTCCTCCTGCTACAATGACCTATTAACCAATAACTTTGTTACTCCTAGCAACAGCATCTTTAATTGGAATGTCCCAACTACAGATCTTTGGATATGTGACACACCAAGAGGGGCAGGGAATCCACTTTATCTAGGGCACCATCATTAATAGAGTAAGAGGACTGGACAATGGTGCGTTTTTATGATATTACATAATTTTTTTACATTTGGTGGGGTTTAAAACTGAAGGTGCATTTTTGGTGGACCACTGGTATAATTTGTAAGATTTATAAGATCAGATTGAACTCGTACATCAACATCACTTGAATTGTACGATATAAAAATGTGGTCATCAGCAAACTGTCCTATGCCATCGGTCCAGATGCTGTCCTCTTTTATAGAGACATGACGGAATTTACATTTGGTGGGGGTTTAACTGAAGTGCATTTTTGGGTGACCACGTATAAAATGTAAGATTTTATAAGATCAGATGTACCTTCTTAACATCCACAGCACTTTGAATTGTACGATATAAAAATGTGTCATCAGCACACTGTCCTATTCCCGAGGTCAGATTCTGTCCTTTAGATGCATTGACCTAAAGTGGTGAAAAAGTGGGAGCCCAACACAGTACCCCTGATGTATCCCAGAGAGAACGGGAAACCAATCAGCATTGTGACCTCTGAAGGTAACCTTTGGACACGGCCTAAAAACAAAAGATGTATCCAGGCAGTCTAGCTGACCTCTATACCATTTTTTACTGAGTTTGGAAATGAATTTTGTTAATGTGCTTATAGAGTCAATGCCTTATGTAATCAAGTGGAAATTGATCGACTGTGTAAAGCTACTGTCCAGAGTGGCCAATAGTTCATTGGTTTTATCAAGCAACATGTGCAGCATGAGAGTCCTGGTTTAAAGCCATATTGTCTGTTAGAAAGAAGACCATTCTTTGCGAGGTGGGCCCTGAGGTTCCCACTTGATACTCGCAAGCATTTTTGCAATTATATACTATTATGTAATAGGCCCTGTAATAATAACAACAGAACGATCCCTTTTTTGTAATGGGAACAATGTTGTTGGCACTCTTCCAACCACTTGGAAGCCGGCCAGAGATAAGAGAAATTTAAACAATTGTTTTTGGCAAGAACAAGGAGCATCTGATCAGATCAAAGCTTTAGCAGCCTAGCTGGATATACCATCAGGGCCAACAGCAACATCATTTTTTAGACACCTGCTTTGCAGTCCACAGAGATACTATGCAATGGTAAAACAGGTAAAGATGGAGATGTGGAATCACTTCTCAGATGTTGGCTTTGTAAAATAACCAGCAAAAGTTTGGTTAAAGTTTTAGCATTTGATTGGGTCAGAACATACTTTTGTTATCAATTTTAAAGACTTGACGTCAGGTTCAATTTTTACGACCGCGAACAAAGGGACCATAACCGTTTTTTTTGGCAATCGCCGCATTAAGAAGAGAGTGCAAATGATTACGTAATGCAAGATTTATCCCATTCGAACTTTGTTGCGGATCTTCTTAAAAGCGTCCCAATCAGAGTGTAGTTGAGAGACTTTAGCCCACCGGAAAAGAGCATGTTTTTTGGAAATCATTTAGGCATTTCCTGGGGTAGTCCATGGCTTGGACGTTTACGTTTGAACGGCGCGTAGGAATAGATCCCGAACACAATCGCATGAATAAAAATCAAAAATTGATCCCAACTTCATCAATATCAAGGGACAGTAACGAATCCAAGCGGTGCGCCAAACAAGATTTTGTAATTTTGACTTGATCGGCTTTGCAGACATCAGCTGTCCCAAAAAACTATACAATCAAACTAAATATTAGAAAAATATAAACTGTGCATTTTTGTGAGATATTTTGTTTTAATGTTTAGACCAGATCCTAAGCTAATCCTCGTTTTTATATTCCATCCAATTGAATGCACTCTACGGAGATATTGTCAATTGACACAAAGGATAAAATACTTCTTGGACCATTTTCACTTGAAGGTTAAAGAAACTAAAGTTAGGTGTGTCTCATCTTGTGGGATAACTGTTTCAAAAAAAAACAAAGATGTTGTAGAGATTAGAGCCAATGCATTTATTATGCGTTGAACTAATCACTTATTACTTTTCAAACAGTGAAAGCACCATAAATTATGTTGTGGGGGAAATTGGGGGGACTCACTCTCAGGGGAACATATCAGGAATTCATGTACAATTGGTGATTTATACTGCTGAAATCAATGGGGCATGCCACAATTCTTGTTTGGGGACAAAATCCCGACAATTCTCCGCTCTAATGGGGAGGGCAATTTCCCCTACCCATTCCCTACTGTTTCCAAGATGCCAGGAAGGAACATGGCGAAGAACAACATTGACCAAATAAACAATAAGGAAATGATGGTAGGTGTCCAAAGGCCTTGGTTTACTTTCAGCGAGGGGTGGTTTTATGAATCTAACTTCCTGCTGAAACCTGGTGTAAAGGCTGATACCAAAAGAACTGTTTGATTAGAATTTCCCAATGCTAGATGTATTTTATTGGCATTGTGACTTATAACTTATATATTATGTTATTCACAAGCAGCAGCACTGTATATCCTAATAATTTTTTATTTGAATTTTCAATAGAGAATAGCTTGAAGTTGATTTTAAATGGCAAACTCTGTTGATAATCGGGATAGGCAAGCTGGCCCAACGTGTTTTTCAAACGTCTCATATAATTGGCCTTAACTCCTGAACCAGACCCCCTAATTCACCAACTAAAAATCTTATGAAATATGGACATTTCTAGGTAAGAATCAGTCAACTTCCAGTTGAGATAACCTAATTTGTTGGCCAAAACATGAATCTTTGATTGTATCGTTTTTTTGGGGGGGGGACAGTCTTAACAAGTACGGAGAGGATTCTGAAGGCGCTTTGGATTTCCACGGATGCGGACTTGACCCCCAATGGCCGGACTTGCCATACACCAGCTGAACATTGACATTACAAATACGATCGGGTCTGGAGGTGACAGTAGGTCGGATACTACCATCATCCGGATTAATTGTATTGTGGACGAGGGCGAGTTTATTTCCATGAACAAGTTGGGAAAGGCAATTTGAGTTAGCAAGATTTAATAGATCCGGGTAAAGGGGATCACGACCTATGAGGCACCCAATCCACATTGAAATCGCCGAGAACTATGATGCCACTGTATGATGGAGAAAACAGATCCCACAAAATTGTTTCTAGGTCTTGGATGCCATTGACGGCACCGTCAGTACGGTATACTACACCACAGAGCCATTTTTCATTCTTCAGGGAAAATGACACCCATTTGCTTTCAAGCAGTGTTTCAATAGGTGGAGTATCCACTACAGTTGGATCAAGCACGGGTGACATTGCCAGAAGAACTCCACCACCTCTACGATTTTTCCGATCACTACGAAAAATCAAGTAGTCCTGAAGAACAGTCGAGTTTGTGACAGACCTGTTGAGCCATGTCTCAGTTAGAGCAATATTGGATGGAGAGTCAGTTTGAACAATAGTTTGGAACTCACGTAATTTGTTTTTAATACTTTGAGCATTCAAATGGATTCCCCATACACCATTACCAACATTGGTAGAGGATGATATTGTAGATTGTTGGAGAACCATCTAAAAAATCTGAAGAGATTGATGAAGATGAATCAAAAAAGGAGTCTGTGAATGGAGGAAGCGTTGGATGTACGCATGTTGAACATAACCAGTCACTGTGATTCATTGAAACTGTTGTAACGACAGGCCGCTACATTTACGATGGACGTGTTCACAACATACTGAGCACTGTACCCGATATTTATTACAGATGGATTTCTTACAGGATGAGCACTCTTGACGTGGTCCTGGGTGTGGGTGGATGTCGACGTGTTCGCACAAATCAACTTGAAAGGTACATGTGCTATTGTTATAGTTACGTTAATTAAAATAAGCAGAAGATGCAAGCACAAAACTTGTTAAGTATAAATGGACTCCGAAACCCATGGCTAGCTATTCGAGAAGTGTTGCAATGATTCCCAGTAGGGCTAGCACACTGGGCTGGGGTACATGTCCGGCAAAGTTTGTAGTTATTTCAAATGTGTTAACGTAAAGCAGTATGGTGGATAGCAATATAAGAGTCCCTTTGATTAATCCCTTGGTGTGGGAAGGATGATCATTAGCATGGTGCATGATTGCGATTGTAGATGATGAAAGGAGATTAACATGCAGTGCAGAATTTGGAAGGGATGGCAGTCCAGGCTGAATAACACTGAAGTAGTGGCATGTCTTCCAAATTTGAAGGGTATCACCTGAAGGTAGTTGGTAGAACTTCCAGGGTTAAAATAACATTTTGTTGCACTAGCTGGAAGACCAAGTTCATTCCATAGGAATCAACACCACTAATAAGCAGTGCATAGAGTAAATTTTCTCAACAAGTCATGTAAAAGAGATGTAAATTCACACAACTCTTTAGAGAAGAATATCAGCCTGCTTCATCATCAGTCTATAGTCTCTATCCTACATGTAGTCTGTGTGTGTGGGAGTGTTGTGTGCGTGTGTGCCGTGTGTAGTATCGTTTATAATGTTTTGGAGTATAAAATTTAAAATAACCATAATCACATTTATCCATTCATTTATTAATTTATGCCTATTTATTAAGGGACCAAATCAATACTCAACCGGCGGGCATTTACCGGTTCTGCCCAGTTCCAGGCGGTTCATTTAATCCGCTCAATCTTCTGCATCCTTTAATCCGATTAAGTAATTCAGCAAACTAAATGAATTGAACCGCGCGGAACCGGGCAGAACCGGAAAACGCCCGCCAGTTGAGTATTGAATTCGTCCCTAATTTTATGAAACATCCCTAATAATTTGGTCCGATCGCCAATAGCCTCGTTCCCAGCAGCCCAGATTTTACCGGAAGTGGTCAAAATTTTGGTATCTAAAGAAAGCTACTATTTTTCTCATTTACCCTATTAACTCTTAGGGCTAAATGATGTTTTGTTGGATGTTATGAGCGAAATCTGCGAAAATGTGCCCCATTTTGGTCGACCAATATTAATTTTGAACTCCCACAATCTCACATGCTATTGGTTCATTCGCAGCTTCCGAGACATTCTCGGTCTTGTTAACTTCAGCTTCTTCTTTTTTTACTTAAAGGTCCATGGCCCGATCGCTAATAGCCTCGTCCTCAGGAACCCCAGATTTTACCGGAAGTGGTCAAAATTTTGGTATCAATAGAAAGCTACTATTTTTCTCATTTACCCTGTGAAATCTTAGGGCTAAAGGATGTTTTGTTTGGATGTTATGAGCGAAAATGTGGCCCTTTTTGGTCGACCAATATTAATTTTACACAGATGGGGTTTTGGGGTGAAGGCCATCCTATCATGATGAAAAACTTATAGACTTAAATCGGGCCATCCCTCTTTAATGTATCCTTCACGATTTAATCGAAAAACGCGATTGAATCAGCCGGCCCCAAAAAAGGGAAATATAAAAAACCTATTTCACAAATACCACAAGGAAAAAGTTAGTAAACGTTTCATAGAGTTCCCAAGGATGCAAATGAGGTATTTACAATTGATTCCGTCATGCGCTGTATGATGTTGTGCAGTAGCACTTGACGGAATCAATAGCAATACCTCAATTGCATCAGCTTGCATCCTTGGGACTTCTATAATGAAACGTCTACCAAAGAGTTCGTTTAAAGGGACATAATGGCATGGAAAAAATGACATAATGAAAAGGACCCTTACTGAAATCACTTCCACAATTTGGACGTTTACATTCTGTAAAAACAGGAAGAGTTCGGGGGTGGCAGTTTGTGGCAATTTCTGGAACAAGGATGCTGACATTACTGCAACATTTACCAAACTTGAAAAGCATGTTGTCATCAGCTCACAGACCATTACTATTGTATATGTGCTAATCCCGCCTAATCCATCTTTCACTTGCCAGATCAATATCTTACTACAAGCCTAAAGTACAATGCCTGAATCCCGGTCTGAATGCTTTTGAATTGTGTCGCAAAACATACTAGATACACAGTAAATTCTGTCAGGGAGGTCAACACCTTGCTTTTCTGTTCCAGAAATTGCCACAAACTGTCACCTCCTCCCCTGGAACTCTTCCTGTTTTTACTGCTTTTACAGAATGTAAACATCCAAATTGTTTTCAAACTCGTGGAAGCGATTTCAGTAAGGGTCCTTTTCATTATGTCAATTTTTTCATGCCATTATGTCCCTTTAAGTACAGAATGGGCCGACTGTAATAGGTTACTGGCCCGATCATTCACAGTGACAAATACACAATACCTCATGATCACAGCTATGTTATAATGTTGTTAGTATCGATTTCCCGTCACGTACATACCACGGATATTAGCTGATATTGCAGCATCAAGGGCGATTCCTTTGCCAACTTCCTTATGTTGCGCATAAAATAAAAGGGGCTGTTACGGGAACTCGGGTCTGGCTCCGTGCCATATTGGGGTGAAAACCATTATTTCCAGGGTGAACGAGGAAGTTTGGGTCGAGTTGAGGCGAAGTTTGTTTTTCACGTTCTTTACTCACATTTTACAAATACGCTTTGTTTAGAGTGGGTGGGGATTTTTTTTACAGGCCATTGGGACAGTTTTTTTTACTCACCACTGGATGGGACATTTTTTTTCTTATGTGAGGTGGGCGAAATTTTTTGTTCAAAAAGACCTCCATTCGCCCTGGAAATTCGCCCCTTATGCGAAAGTTTATTGGACTATGTAATCAGTATACCCATCAAATATACTTTGCCACTTAAGGGTTATTTCTACTTAAGCAAAATGGAAGTGCCATAAGAGAAGAGCGTAAGCGCTAGCCAATGTCGCATGCCAGAACATTATAAGAGACGGCGAGATGGTAAAGAACTCACAGAAGATGAAATTAATTGGTTTATTAAGAGCATAGTGAGTAAAAATGGCGACTGCGAAGCTGCGCAAATGTTAGAAGTAAAAACAAAAGGTTTATAATTCAACGGAAACTTATGTGTTGACATGAATGTAATTAATGTAAAACGAAACTCTTAACAAAAAGTGCAATGAAAAGTAAGAAAGAAAAGGAAACCGGAGAGTTTCAGAATGAAGATGATATAATTTTTGTGTTATATCAAGTCCCTCAATGTTGTTATGCTTTTCACCAAGACTCTTTCCCTGTTTCCCAGGTTAAATTGTCTCGGGAGTCGACTGCATGTGATTATCACACGTTATAATGCTATATTACTGCCGTTAGTTGGACCGGAACTGTTAGTAGTGGTAGCGCTGGGTTACGCCGCCGGAAGTTTATGACGTTTTTGAATTAGCTGTTGCTGTTAGGTTTTTTTTGGTATATCCATCCGCCCCCACCCCCCCCGGCTGAAGAATTGTCATTTGGCGATATTGCGGTACTAAAGGAATGGGTTGTAGGGCTTTCCTCTAAAAATTGCCAACAACAAACTAAAACATGAAAAAAAGCCAAATTGGAAAGGGGGGTTTGAGTTCTATGTAGCAAACCACAACTATAAAAATTCATACTACTTCAAAATCTCACTGAGGATTTTATATTTATGATAGTATGCAACAGGTCTTTCATTGATGATCAGAGTTACTGTAACAGAAGTGGTCAATTGGCTATGGTTCAGAGATCAAGGAAAATTGTTGGATATTACAGAATTATAATTTTCTTGTGCAAAGTTTGTTCTTGACTAACAATACAAGTGAGTTCTGGTATACAGTGATACTTTGTTCTGGTATAGAGTAAGCACAAAGCTATTAGCTTTGGAATAGATTGGGGAGGTCAACCATGAATGATTGAATGTTATGCTCTTCTTTCTTTTTTACGCACCCTCGATGGAGAAATGGTTTAAAATGAACCCTTTCCCCAAGAACGGGAAAGGCACTGACAGGGTAGATAGATATTATCAAAACTCGAATAATAAGCCTCTTTTCCCGTTCCTTGGGGAGGGGGAAGGGCTTGTACAGGGGTATCAATAAAAACGCCAACAAAACTTCTTCCAAAGTTTTGTGGTATATTGTGTAAAATTATTCAAAAATTAACTAGTGCCATCTTAAAAGCAACCCAAATCCCCTTTTCAATGATCGGTAATTTATTTCAGGGCGGTCATGGATAACCGATTAATCATTATTTGCACAATGGGACAAAATGAGATTGGGACCAAGTTTCAATTACAAATCCCATTCACTGAGAAAGAGAAGCGAAAATAGGATTTGTAAGCATTACTTGAAACTTGGTCTCAATCAAATTCAAACCGTTTTTCACACTCTCGGATTTTGTGGAATAAAATCTGTATGAAAAAAACAAATTTGAATTTAGTACGTTATCGTGTGGGCAGAAGAATCCAATGGTATATGGTATATTATGTCAACGTTCTCAGGCCTTTAGTCCTTTTAACTCACTGGTATAACAATAGTCCATGTACAGAGACTCAGTGCGTTAAAGGTGAACTCTTTCTAGTAGTCAATTAAAAAATCCTGCTGGATTGAAATGTTAACCCTTTGTTTTTACAAAGGCACCAAAATTATGCAGCTCAGTCTGGACGATTATGGTGACTTTCCAGATATCGAAAAATGGCTTGCCAAGTCAATTGTCCTCAGCAAATTTCCCACGAGCAAACAAACAGTGCAATAACCAAGTGAAAATGTTGCCAATCCTTTCGTTGTTGAGAAATTCCGCAAAGTCCGCACAAGAAATGGGCCAATTCAGCTACGCATCCTTGTTGCAAAGCACTGGTTTTAATTACTTATTTCCACGCACATAATTATTAATTTTTCACACTGATTTAGTTAATATATCCCTAATTAAAATCTGACAATCGCCGCAAAAGTGAGGTATCGGTTATTTTTGTGGTCAGATATAGGAGCAATTCTCACAATCCAAGGCAAGGGTCGCTCCGTGATGTTGGTCAGGACGGTTGATGGTTTAAGGGACGTTAGGGATATATAAAAATAATATTAATATTCAGGAGTTGGTCAGCACATTAACAATGCGATGGTCTCTTTCTTACAATAATCGCGAAGGTGCTTGTGATGGCGATTATTTTTCAAAAGTATGTCAGCCCTGGAGACGAAATGGCTGACTTCTGCCATGATGAACAGCGGCGATACGCTCAGTTGGCCAGAGTCATGGAAAGGACAACTGGTAGATAAACCACTCAACAGGAGGAGTTTGGTGACAAAGTCAGCCTGGCTCTGGCACCTGCTCTCGCAGCTTGTGGTATGAAGGTAATATCGAAAATTGGCATTTCCTTTTCTTAAAAATCCTTGGTACAGAACAGATGGATGACACATGCTATAAGCTAGGTCAATCTTTTAACTTTCTGTCGCATTATTGTGATGCAAGTATTTTGGGTATAGCGACTGTAGTTCGGGCAATGCAACTCACTGCAACGCAGATGCAGCGACGTATACAAACCTTTACACATTTGCAAAAAGCCGGTTTAATTGTTTTCAACTCGCAGTTACAATTAAAGACTTTTGAAAATCGTCTACGCGCACTGGTAATACACCCCAAATTTGCACCTCACCCTGCCCATCCCGTACCAGATATCCGTTTTTTGGATGGACCGACTATATTCTATGTCAATATGCCATTCAGAATTTTGTAAAAGACCCTGGTGTCCTTCCCCCTACGTACTGGAGATTAATCCAGCTGAAGTATCCTGGACCATGTTCATGTCTTTGATGATCTTAGCTGCGAAAGGATCACATGTAGTAGACGCATAGACTATGCCATAGTCCATATTGGGTGTTTTGAGGTAGAAACTTTTTCGAAGCGGAAGTAAAGGCTTTGTTTTTGGCATGATAACTATGAACTGATCTAGGCTTTAGGTCTGGCCATTCTACATCCGATGCCCTGACCTATGTTTCCCAAAGCAGCACTAATTCCATCAATGACAGAGATAGCACGCATCACTGTCTAACTGGTTCAAGCCTTTCTTGGCTTAGAATTCTCAGATAAGGTACTGAATTGGCTGCAGGACTACCTGCGCGAACGCTCGCCTCATAGTCAACTCCCTAAACGGATGGTAACCAGCAAAGTCACGACTTTGAAACCACACGGTTCAAATTCTCGGTCCTCTTCTTTTTATTATATTCATTGTCGACATCACAAGAAGAAATCTGAATCGATCCATCCGTTATGCAGACGATGTCACACTCAGAATCGCAGTTGCTGCCTCTCTCAACAAAGATTTGCATGAAATCGAGTCTTGGGCATCTTCATGGAATGTACTATTTTGTGCTGCCAAATGTAAACCTGTTACAATATCAAACAAGAAAGACGCTGCAACTGACCAATCCAAAGTGTAATTGGCTAAAAAAACTAAAACTGCCGGTCAGCGACTAGGATTGCTCCGTCGAACTGCATCCTACCTTGAGACAACTCAAAGGGCTATTAGATATCCCTAATGTCCCTTAAATGCATTTTTGCATTTTCAAAAATCACGGAGCGGACTCCTGCCTTAATACTTTTAGGGGGAAATTGCGGTGTTCGTCAGATTGGTCGAAAAGGACGTTACGGATATAAATCGATCAAACATGGGATATGCAAGCTCAGAATGGCGTGGAGCAACATCTACTACATTATCCAAACTTGATGCATCCAGAGACGTGTCATTTCCATCATTGGGTTGGGAGGCCTGAGATTGAGCTCACCTCGGCACCACTCGAATAACTAACTGGGTCATCGCAAGGCGATTAGAATTGCTGCTCTTTTCCACCACATGTTTTATGGAAGAGACTTAAGCATCCGTTCTCCTTAGCCAGCTTCTACCTGGGCTGCTCCATCAGTTGACCCTCGGCTTAGGCGCTCAGCAGGTCTCATGACTTTGCTGTGAGAATCCCAGCTCCAACTGCCCTCCACAAAGATAATTCCTTTCTCCCATTCTCTCCAGGTTTATGAGACGCCATTCATGTTAATGTAACATTAAATCAGGACTCGGAGAGTATGAAAAGGGAGTTAATCGCTATTTTTGGCGCCAATCCGTCGCGGTACTAATTAGATTACTTGCTGTTATGCCAGCCTTTGACATAAAAAAGGTAACCATGGTGTTTGAATCAGACTGGCGT
The DNA here is from genome assembly GCA_023653785.1 of Ophioderma brevispina. Classification (NCBI taxonomy): domain Eukaryota; kingdom Metazoa; phylum Echinodermata; class Ophiuroidea; order Amphilepidida; family Ophiodermatidae; genus Ophioderma; species Ophioderma brevispina. The sequence continues at coordinate 38,167 of JAMKCH010006927.1, forward strand.
GTGGTGTTCATCTTCTGCAAATTGACGGTGTTATAGACAAACCGGTTGTCTGCGAATTGTCTGGTCTCTCCATCGTGGATGTGGTTTAAATGGAGGAGGAATAATGCGGGCTGAGAACTGTTCCCTGTGGCGCACCGTTGAGTACTGGGATTCATTTAGAGCAGTCACCATATACAGCCATTGTCTGGAATCTCTTGGTCAGGAAGGTCTTAATCTTTTGTTATGGGACGGATGCCATTAAAACAAAATTTTTTGTTAATAAGGGCTTGATAATGGTGCAATAACTGTCAAAGGCCTTTGAGAAATCAAGAAAAGCCATATCATGATATTACCATGGTTCATGTTCTTTATGGTTCGGAGCGTCATGTAAAGCCGTTGGTCCCGTGTGTCAGTGGAGTTAATCCTGAGCACGTTAAAAGTTGCAGACCTCGTCGAAAAGAGTAGGGATCATCCTGGGTCTGTTGCCTGCACTCATCACTCTTGACTAGGTTAACCAGAGTCTCTAGTGTGATGCGGGAACCCGCTTTGTACTGGAGGTTAAATGATCCAGATCCAGATCGAGATTTCTAAATATAATTTTTGGTGTATTAATTAAATATAGCCTATACTAGAACTAAATATAGCGACCTAAAATACTTAGAATTTTCGTTTTGAAATTAAACATTTATGTATAGTATAACAGTACCATTATTACAAAGTTGTGATTTTCTATATGAAAGACATCGATTTCAGCCTAGCTATATCACATTAGTATTTGGGCAAGCATTATGTATATGCAAACACATGACTTGTTAAAAAATTGAGGGCATCATCTTCGGGAAATCTCTTAGTCAGTCTTTAAACAACCGACACTGTCATGATCGTATTGCATTTGTGCCATTAGTGTATTCTCAAAAGTAATTTGTTTTGAACATTGTGTTTGCAGAGCTTGGAAATCAGATCTTTAGTATTGAATGGGCTACGCTATTCCTCCCTGGTTGGTATAATGTGGCACAGTGGCTCCCAATGTTCGGACAGATATTTTGAAGTTCTTTTGGATTTATCATGTTTATAGGTACTTAACACAGTGAGCTCTATCCGTAGCAAAGTAAGAAATTTCGTTAAACATTAAAGGTTTGGGGAGGGGATATCTTCCATTACTTCTATCAGGTGTGTGACCCAACGGATGAACTTGGTACAGCGCCTTGAAAAAGGCTAACGAAATGCACGTTGCTTTATAGCTCGGATTTGTCTATCTAGACAAGTGCGTCATTCGATTATTGTCGATGATATGTTCAAGTAATTTACAACACGTCAGAGATCGGGCGGTAATTTGTAGGCGGTAACTGGTTAAAAGGACTATTGAAAGATAATGTTCAAGAACTGGTGGAATTTCCTCGGCAACTAACCTTACGCCTGGTTTAAGATACCGTCTGATCCAATAGACTTATTGACATTTATGCTGTGGAGAAATTTCTTTACAGCTTTCATCATACCGACGATGATCCGCATCACTAGGAATGGATCTCAAGATATTGAGGGTATAGAATCGACTTGAACAAGCCCCAAGCATTAGAGCTCATTAGAAAACCAATTTGAGAGCGTCTTTAAAAGAGAAAACACCTACACCATCAGTAAGCAGTTTGATATGACCTTTAAAGGGATAAGAAACAATTTGCCAATCCGAAACATTGAAAAAATCATCAAAATTCGTGTTTTGGTATTTTGTTACTGGCATAGATGTGCTCAAATTACCAGCAAGTGGTTGGCTTTAAATCCATGTATTTAAGACAAAGCAGTACTTTTTTATGATTGTGTAATTTTCTGTAAAAATTCCGGCTTGAGATCAAAAAATCCTTTCCATGTGAATATCCCAGATTTTAAAGCGTAGTATTGCGCACCATGACCTGTACTGTTTGACCTCAAACACAAACATTATTGATCTTTGTTTATTCTATATTTGGGTGTAAACAATAGTCAGCTGTTTAGTGTAGATTTTATTAGGTAGTGTAGGTCAATTATATATGCCGCTGGGCACGTCTAATAGAGCTATCAACCTACTTCGCACACGAACATTTTTCCTCAATTGTCACTTTTACCATACGTTATGCCCTGTTGTAGAATGTTTTCCTTCTTTTTCACTCTATACTCTTTGGCGTTTGGTTGTAAATCGGGGTTGATTCATATTTCCTTGATCAATTTAGTAGGAACTGTTTCAAAGACAATGCCACGAAACCATGTCCAGGTTTCCCTAACATATCCAAAGGCTTATAAATCAAAATACTACCGGAAATAGTCTGATTAGAGTCCTGTCGGTATGGAAATCGTCCTCGGACACTTTGTTCCACAGAGATATTTTCCTTGTTTATATCATGGGATCTTTTTCTCTCTCTGCATCGAAATTACATAATTGCCACATTAGAAATTGAAACTCTTTAATGGGCTATATAATACTACACAAAAGAAAATTATTTCCTAAATGATTTCAATTGAACGTCTTGTATTTGATCTACAGGTACCTATGATATCGGGAAGAGGGTTAGCGCACACTGGGGGAACGCTTGACAAACTTGAATCTATACCTGGGTATAATGTTAACCTGATCCATTCAGAAATAAAACAAGTCTTGGAAGAAGTTGGATGTGTTATTGTGGGTCAAACAGGAGACTTCGTCCCAGCAGATAAAAAATTGTACGCTATTCGTGACGTCACATCGACTGTTGACAGCAATCCACTGATTGTAGGTAAGGATGAATGACAATACTTCTTAAGTACATGAAATTGGAAAAAAAAAAGTTTGTTCCCCAACTTAAAGGGGCATTTCGAGATCCTAAGGCTCGTCTCGAAATTAGAGATTTTGTATTTCTGTTACCGGGTGGGCAGAAATGACAACATTTTGGCCTATGAAATGAACTTTTACTCATAACATGAAAACGCACCATCGGAATCAACTGAAGTTTTGGAAATAATTTTTTCTCGAGGACACCCAGTGAGCCATAAACAAAGATGGAGATGCTGACATCACAAAATGCAGCTTTTACAGCTGTCAATATTCAGGTTTCAGGTTTATTTCCATCTCATTGCACATGTACAGTAAATAAATAATTTGATAAGGCCGCAACATAAAATGATAAATTACGAGCACACTTTCGTATTATGAACCTGTAGTTTCATGGTGTGATCAGAACAAGTGTTAATAAGGAAACTAAAATAAAAGAGAACGCAAAACTCCTACGCCCACGCATCTTACGTTACAAAAGTTGCCGCCATCTTTGATTGGCATTGGCCAAAAGTGTACCGTTAGGTTTTTTCGGACTCATGTGGTATTTAGTAACACATGGCTGTGCGTGTCCATTCACTTCATCGGTTATTCATTGGTGGTAAGATGTTACCAAACAGAGTTCCAAAACATCCGGTGGTACACTCACATGGCGGTTGTGAGTTGCGATAATTGAACCAGGGCGCGTTCTTCTGTTCACTACTACTACTAGACAATATCTAATAGAATGGCCTGCAATTAGTAACTAAGGGTGACCTTCAACCATTATGCGGCTCTACTGCTTTAACTAAAGGTTGGAACCTAGGCAAATATATACTTTTTCTAATCCTTTTGACGAACGTGTTAGTGTACTTTAAAACACAATTTGACTCGATTTGAAGTTTTTCCTTGTACTAACATTTCCCTCCCCTTGAAGAAGGGACATCAGTCCGAAAATTTGCACCCCATTATTTTCTGACAGTTAAAGTCCTATTGAAACCTAAACAGCAACAAAATAAATTTTAGAATGAAAATCCTACGGGAATACACACCAAACCACACTATACCTGCAAAAGACCACTGATCTCTATACAATGGATTGGCTACACAACAATAATTTGATATTAGATGAATGAAGCAAACGGCTGACATCTTGGTCTAGCGAACACAATAGCATTCCAGAGACACATGTTTAAAGCAATAACAGCACATTTTTGAAGAGCGCCCCCAATTTTCAAAATTTGAGATTTGTTTTTGTATTTGTCTAGTAAACGAGTGCTAAGGCTAAAAATGCGTCTTTGGCATAAAAGATGCGATATTATAATTAAAATTGATTGTAATTTAATGGCGGAGCTGGAAACACCAAATTTATGTTCTTCCATGGTAAAATAGTCGCGGAAATAGTGCCACCTCACGAAAATGACCTGAACCAACTTGGCTGAACCGACGGAACAACTAATGGATGAACGAAGACGCGTACATGGCGCAATTTCCCGGCTATATTGAAGGACTTTTCCAGCAGCCATTGAATTATTAATAATAATGGCGCAATTTCCCGGCTATTTTATATTGAAGGACTTTTCCAGCAGCCATTGAATTATTATCGGAGATCTACGATAATAGATCTAAATCGGTAGACGTTTCATAGAGAAAGTCCATTGATGCAAATGAAGTATTACAATTGATTCCGTCATGTGCTGTATGACGTTATGCAGTAGTGCTTGACGGAATGAATGGCAATACCTCATTTGCATCAATGGGACTTCTATATGAAACGTCTACCCCTAAAACAAATTTTTTTTTTCCGTGTGTGCTTTATATTATGGCTGTATTGCTCAGGGTTTTTGCTGTTTGATTCGTTTTGGTGAGTTGCTATATTGAAAGAGTCTTGCTCGCCATCGTCTGAGCCCTAAGACGATTTTGAGGTATAGCGCCACCTTGCACGAAGTGATTTCCCAAATCCTCGTTCATATTGAAATGATGTGATGGACAGAAGCTGCAGTAGTGCGGCAGGCTCTCAAGGAGCGTGCACTGGCCCCATGTTGCTGGAAAACCCATGTGAGAAACTCTGCTACGTTTCCCAAAGAGACCTTATATAAGGATTTACTTTGTTGTCTTGGCACCATGCACGGTTCTTCCTGATGCAGATGTTGTAAGTCTTTATCATGGAAGGATGTCTTGCCTTTCCTGCCAGGGCAGCAGTCTCTTCAGAAGGGCCTGCTGCCGTGTAGTATCTGATGAAAGTCGCCATACAGTCATGTGAAGGGTCTAAATTGTCGCTAGAGGAACTTGGGTCTTGTCCTGATTCATCAAGAGATCTCTCCTAACCGTGAGAGAACGGGAAACACATCTGTCTGGGCCAGTGTGGGCTATTAGAAGCATGTTGCACCCGCTGGATCTCGAGAGCATCTCCAGCACCCTGGTAATCATCGCTATCGAGGGAACGCATATGCCGAGATCCTGTCCCAGATGATCGTCATTGCGTCTATGGTGAACGCCATCTGGTTCGCTCTACAGGAACAGTAGGTCGGGAGCTGGTTGTGATGCTTTGCAATGGCTGTAGTCCAAGACACTGCCAATTGCCAGCCTTCCCAGTGGGCTACCCAGCCCGTCTTGGACGTGTCTATGGTGGGCATGGAATCTGGACCACCAGGAGTGAATGTTGTGAAGTTGCATCCACTGAGGGCGTAGGGGACCTTTGAAGAGACATCTATACCCTTGGACATCCTGTCTCTCTTGGGGCTGAACTTGGATACAACATGAAGCTGTATGTACTTCATACGTAGGGGCATTGGGGAAGGACTGTTCTGAGGCTGACGATAAGGCCAAAAAGCCGTAACCACAGTTGGCTGGAGCCGTCTGCCACCGTGAGAGGAAGTACTTTCTGGAACCACATCTGTCTGGGCCAGTGTGTTCTATTAGAAGCATGTTGCATCCGATGGATCTCGAGAGCTTCTCCAGCACGCTATCGGGGAACGCATATGCTGAGATGCTGATCATCATTGCATCCGCTCCCCAGGAACAGTATGTCAGGAGCTGGTTGTTCCCAGCCACTGCAAAAAGGTCGATTAGAGGCCGCTGTATACTATACAAAGACCACTTTGCATACTATTGGGTTGAGGTGTCATTCCACCGACAAGCCCCTGACTTTGGTCGGGGCATGGATGGCTGTTCCCCTTCTCCACAGGGTACCCGCTAGAATGTTGCCTGCTCCGGGTAGATGAACTGCCTGGAGCTCGATCCTGTGGCGCTGGCACCATATCAGCAGCTTGATTTTCTGTTGATATAAGAGTCAGGCTGCGGGTACCTCCCTGCTTGATTTTTTACCTTGAAGTTGTTGCTGCGTAGCGCTATCGTCTGGTCCTTGACCTTGCGAAGTAGGCGCCGTAATGCCAGGCGAACCGCCCACAGCTCCTGTTGATGTGATGCTTTACATGTACAATGGCTGGAGTTCAAGACACTGCCAATTGCCAGCCTTCCCAGTGGGCTTCTCAGCCCGGCTTGGACATATCTATCAGGCGCGGATCCAGGGAGGGGGCGGAGGGGGCGCGCGCCCCCGGTAATTCTGCAAAATCTTGCAAAATCAGCCCATTTTGGAAGCTTTTGGACAAGTTTCAGCCTTTCAGCCCCCCGGTAATTTTGATGTTTTTCAAATCCTGGATCCGCCACTGTCTATGGCGAGCGTGGAAGCGAGACCGCCCAGGGTGAATGTTGTGAGGCTGCATCCACCATCTGAGGGCGGGGTGGACCTTTGGAGAAATGTCTATCCCCTTCGACATCCAGTCCCTCTTGAGGCTAAACTTAGATGGGACGTGAAGCTGTATCTTGATCGTAGGGGCACTGGGGAAGGACTGCTGTGAGGCTGGCGATAAGGCCAAGAAGCCGTAACCACAGTTTGGCTGGATCCGTCTGCCTAGCGAGGAGGACCCATGCGCAGAGGACGACGACTTTTGTTCTCTCTGCTGTCGGGAACAGCATCCCTCTGCCGAAGTCTATGACTTGTGGGTATGGGATGGTTGAAGGGCTGACTGCTCCCAGTTGATAATTAGTCCATGGGATCTGACTAGGCTGCAGGTCTTCCGGATTTGAAAGCGAAAGACCTCTGGGTATGGGACAGTGTTCAGCCAGTCGTCGAGGTAAATGTAGATGAACATTCCTTGTCACCGCAGAGCCTCGGCAATCACCTTGGCTAGCTTGGCTATCCTTGTGAAGGTCCTTTGGGCCGTGGATAGCCTGAAGCGCAAGCTCTTGAACGGGAAGGTCTCGCTGTTGTAACAAACGAGCCATTTTCTGTCTAAAGGATGGATGGCCATGTGTTGGTTTGCGTCCTTCATGTCCAGTGTTGCGCTCCACCACCCCTGGCGTAGTTCAGGGACGATGGCACCTAAGGTTTCCATGTGGAAAGGTATGGGTCGAATGTAATGGTTAAGTGGCCTGAGGTTTAGTATGGGCGCCATTTGCCTGACTTCTTCGCCATTGTGAAGAATGTTGAAAAGAAAACTACCCTTCGCTTGTTTCTAAGGCTTCTTTAAGGCTTCCCAAATCAATGTATTTTAAGAGTTTATGACCCCTTAAACCCATTAAGTGGCTCTTAAACCCCTTAACCCTCGTCCAACCAAGGGTTTTTCTACTACATTAACAACCAAGGTGGGGGAAGTAGTTACCACCCCCCTGATTTTTTTTAATTAAGGGATAAACATCATCTTGTTTGGTTTCAATGTATAGCTACACATGTTCTTTCTTCAAATGAAGTTCAAACATATCAAGTTTTAACAATATGACGTCATAACTAAGAATTATGGCCATTTCATTAAAGAGATTCTTTGAGAAAAATGTCATTTGGTGGCCATTTTGAAAAAGCGCCCTCACCAGTTTAAAAAAGACTGATAATTAGACAACAAGTTGGAAGTTATTCCTTGTGGTGTTATTGAACACATAAAAGTGAAAAACCAAACTTGGCAAACCTTCTGAAGTAATAGCAACAGGATGACGTATGCCCCTGACTAGGACCCGTTTTACTGTACTTTTCGGATTCTTTTTAGAACACCTCTCGGTAACCCGTCATTATACAGCGTATCATCAAATACGAAGACTACACCACTATTTTAATGCTTTATTCTATTATAGACGCCTTTCACGAGTACATTCTATTTATTCTATAGGTTCCATCATATCAAAGAAAGCTGCTGAACGCGTCGACACTCTCATTTTAGATGTCAAGTGTGGAAAAGCAACGTTTATGAAGACCACAGAAGAAGGTCGAGAGCTAGCGAAAGCTATGGTATACAATTAATTAGTACATTTTAACTTTGCGTGTAATTTTCAGTGTAACTCAAATATGTACCAAAATTCAAATCAATGAGAACATTTTAAAAGAATTTAAAATATGTTCAAGCCACAAATTTAAGAGAAAGACGATCAGCAAAGCGTATTAGTTTTTCTTTGTGTACATGATATTCTTTTTAGGTACTTTTTGATTCAGACGAGGTACAAGTCGATCATTCCGAGCTATTCCGAAGCTTGAAGGGACCGTTCGATCGAATCAAACTTTAAACCTATTTGTTCAACCATGTACTTGGCTCAAGGCTTACACTTTTGTGTGTTAGAATAAGCTTAGGAGAGTTTTTTTTTTAAATTGATAAGATGATTGTGAATTGTGAATACAGCTTTCACATGAAATGGATGGAAGTTTGACGTTTGTTTTTGTAGGTGAACGCAAGCTCTGGACAGGGTACCAAGACAATGGCATTATTGACACAGATGAATAACCCAATTGGTTTCACCATTGGCAACTCATTGGAAGTAGCAGAAATCCTACAATGCCTTCGGGGTCGTGGCCCTGAAGATCTTGTGCAACTTGTCTGTGAACTGGGTACGCATAATACAAAATCCTTCCTGGTACATGAATTATGTTCTGCGTTATTTTTCCAAAAGTATGAGTAACATGCCTCCACACACGAACTCATGCTCACTTGCATTCTTGTTTATAGATACCAACGTTCACACAAAAAGTGTTCATAGTCTTTGTTGTTAAAGGTGCAACGAGAGATTTCAAGTCATCCATATTTTCTGTGATATTTAGTGATTTCATATAGATTAGACACGCAATAGATTCCCTACCTTTTATTTGGCTACAGAAATAACTAAAATTGAAAACAAAAGATGATTTGTAGATGCTTATATTTCATTAGAAAACATAGGCTGAATATAGTATTTGCTCCTATAGGAAATTAACAAAAAGTGTTCATAGTCTTTGTTGTTAAAATATACCAAAATGGTTCTTTCGTCACAATGTAAAGGCAGCATTCAGAAAAGTCTTAAACACAGTAAACCACAATATTATGCTTTAAACATTAAAAAGAAACCTGTTTTAATCTAGGAGGACACCTGTTGGCGTTGAACGGTAGGAGTGCATCCCCTGAGGAAGGACGTGAAGTTATTCGCACCGCCCTCAACGACGGTTCCGCCAGGGCAAAGTTCCAACAAATGCTTATTAAACAAGGAGTAGAAGATGTTCTGGCTAAAAGACTGTGTGATAATGATATGCAAGATATTGATGATGCGTTGACAGACTTACAAGGAAAGGCTAAGCATGTGACTGACATCAACGTTCTCACAGATGGTAGGTTTCAATCCTGTAGTTTGACAGGATTATTTTATAGGCTATTCAAGAGACATCTACAGAAATTCTAGACCTATTCAAATACCAACTTGCCTATTCCAGCTGCAGCAGCAACAGCAGCAGCAACAGAAGTATATCAAAAGTAAATCAAAAGTATTAAATCCCGGTTTGTCCCCGTAAACGGGGTGAGCGGATTTACCTCACACTCGCAGCAATCGCCCCCCCCCCCCCACTTTGCCCCTATTCAGTGCATCCTCTATCCTCAACACAACTCTCCTACTCTCCTCCTCCACTTGCTTCTTCCATTGTCTTCTTCCGTCGTTCCCTGCTTCTCGAACAGCCCATCCCGGACTCAAGGCCCTTCTTAAAACATGCTCATCATCCCTCCTCAGCATGTGTTACATTCGTCTTCCCTTCTTTCAAACCCAACATCTGCATCAAGTCCTCTCAGTCTTCTTCCCATCCACTTCACACAATACATCACTATCACCAACGCTCTCTGTTCTTCTCAAAATCCCCATCGTATTTTCGCTCAGATATCATGTCTCACTCCCGTACAGCATCACCGATCTCACACAACTCATATCACCATTCTTTTCATCTTCAAAGAAAATCTTTTCCTGAGTAGCAAGTCTCCACATTCCCTGAACTTCACCTATCCAAACCTTACTCTAGCTGTCACCATTAATCATAAGATATTATTACATAAACTAGAACATTTTTGATTTCGTGTAGTTGTTTACACGTGGTTTACAAACTACTTAAGTAATAGAAAACAGTATGTGTATTATCAGTCATGTGAAACTGAACTAAGAAATATTATTTGTGGTGTACCTTGGGTTCAATATTAGGCCCATTGCTATTTATACTCTATATTAACGATATTTGTAACACTTCATCTGTATTAGATTTCATTTTGTTTGCTGACGACACCACAATATTGTATTCGCACAAAGACATTGCCAGCAAGATTGAGTTTCTAAATAAAGAACTAAGAGAAGTAAGCAACTGGTTCAAAGCAAATAAATTGTCAGTAAACGCCAGTAAAACAAATTACATGGTATTGGGTACACCGAAACTCACTACGAGGAATGAATCTACTGGTAACGACAATGAATATAGAATAACATTGGATAACACAGATCTTGAAAGAGTAAAGTATACAAAATTTATCGGTGTATTAATAGATGAAAACCTTACTTGGAAATGTCATATTGATAATTTATCCAAAACAATCTCAATTAGAAACATTGGTGTTTTAAAACAAATTTAAAAACATTTTATATCCGGAATGTATGACTTTTACTCTCTATACTTACTCTAGTTTTGCCTTATATAAATTATGGAATCTTAATATGGGGGAACACTGTCAAACGTTTACCTAGATATAATTAATAAAGCTTCAAAAATGGGCCAGCAGTGAGGAAAATCAAATAGCCATTACAGAAGCAATAATGCACCCTTATTTCACAGATTATAACGCCTTAAATATAGGAGATATATACAAACTAGAGCTTGGTATATTTATGTACAAGTATTCCATTAACAAATTGCCGAGTATATTTAACGGCTATTTTAGCAAATGGTCTGACATTCACAAGTATGGCACGAGAAATATTAATAACTACAATCTTACGAGAAATAAGAAAGTTTTCACGGATCAATCCGTGCGAACATCCGGTCTTATTCTGTGGAACAATTTGGGGAAACATCTACAAAATTCGAAATCAGTACCTCACTTTTCCAAATATAAAGAATATTTTTTGCATTATTTTATTTTTACTGCAATATGCTGTTGATGGCAATTTGAGCAATTTAAATCAGGGTGCATTGATCACTGGCCGTTTTTTCGTGTTTTGTTGATTGTATGTCCTTATCTTAAGATATGTTGTAACATAACTTTCAGGGGTTGACCCCAGTCTGGTCTTATTGGCCTTTTGGTCAACTGCTCCATAAACTTTTGTTTCTGTAATTTGTTTTTGTGTAACATGATTTTTATGGAAATAAAGTTGAAGTTGAAGTTGTCACAGCTGCCTCGCATCCACCATTTACATTTACCCTGTACCCTAGGTACGACAACTCCTTCACCGATTTCACCTCATCACTCAACCTTTCCACCTGTTCCACCATCTATCCAGCTCTTTTCTCACATCTTCTGCACACAAAATCTTTTGCCAAACTTGGGGTCACCATCTTCATCTTTATTCATCTCCCATTAATCCATTTCCCCACATTTCTCACACCACACTGAATTTGCTCTTATCCTCTTTCCACAATACCACATGGTCTACCTTACTCACTGATACTTCCCCCTCCACTCCGCTCACCATCATTTATGTCTTTCCAAGATTCATCTTCAGAGCCTTACTCTCTAAAGTCGTCTACGATTTCAAAAACTTTTCCTTTAGTCCCTCCATTGTCTCACTCATAAAAAAATCATCAGCATACACCATCTCGCTCATCAAACCTTCTCTTGCACTTTCCGTAACCACATCAATCACAACTGCAAATATCAACGGCGACAGTACACCACCTTAATGCACACCTACCTCAAACTCCTCACACGACTCAGCTGGAAGTCTGGTCTTTGTTCCTTCATACAAACTCATCACCGCTCTAACCATTGCCTCTGGAATACCTCTCTCCCTCTCAAATGCCTTCTCCAGATCCACAAACACATATACAGCTTCTTCTATTTAACTCGATATTCCTCTTGCAACATCCTCAAAATGAACACTGTATACTCTGTCCAGGTATTTATTTTCTCCTTTTCGCGGGGTTTTACCGTTGCTAACGCGTGTGCTGCAGTGTACGCACTCACATACGCGCCTGTTTGGATCGTTACACGCGACCGTGATTGGTTGATCTAAAATTAGCTGTTGTTGTTCAACTTGTTGCTATGCTGAGGCGTGAATTGGCTTGCGTACGGTCGTGACTTAGACGCGCAATGGAGAGAAAATAAATACCTGGACAGAGTATATCTATTGTTCCTTTCCCTGGCATAAAACCAGATTGCATCTCATCCACTTCCACTACTCTCCGAATTCTATTCTCTAGGACCCTCTTCACAATTTTCATTGCATGCTCCAATAACTTCACACTCCTAATCGCACAACAACTCATAGCATCCTCCTTTCCCTTTAAAAATTGGAACCACCACACTCACCGTCCACTCGTCTGGCGTTCATCATTAACACTGGCTGACACAACTCCATCATCACATAAATCCCTATCTCCCCACTCGCAATAATCATCTCAATACTCACTTCCGAGATCCCAGCAGCCTTTCCTGTTTTCATATCTCCCACTGCCTTCATCACATCTTCCCGACTGACCCGCTCAACTGGCCCTTCCACCACACCAGCTTCCACCTCCTGATCCCACTCATTCTCCTCATTCATGTTTTCTCTTTCCAAACTCTTTTCCATTGCCTTGACTATATTATTTGAAATCTCTCTCTCAGCTCTGATCTTGGTAATATCGTGCCGCCAAGAGAGATCTTTGCTCAGAGTGAGGCCATATAGATCTACTTTTTCTGACTGTGTGAGTGTTGTACCAAAGAAATGGAGGATAGTTGTCTTGTACATCTATGCGATTGGATATGGTGCATTTTTCAGTGCCGAAGAGAACATTCCAGGAAGTAGCCAGTTCTCAATTTTTCTCAGGTCCTAGTTTCGAGAGGCAACATCAGCAGCGCTTCTAATGAAAGTCACGAGGGTGACAACAGGATGAACATGTTTAAGAGACCCTGGCTGATATCATCGATAAAAATGATGAATAGAAGCATAGGTGATGGGTTGGGCTGGTATTACATGTAAAGGAGGCAGAAGGCTCTCATAACAATAGCTAGTATAATAAACGAATACGATGAACTTAACTACGAGCAAGACTCACCCACTTTTAAAAGTGGAGGGGCCTGGCCCCACTACTTTTCAAACTTGATTAATCATACACGGCAGGCTCATTCAAGACGCATAAGAAAACGATAGTAAAATATTGAAAATTGGTCAGATGAAGTGGCAAGTGGCCCCTCCACATTAAAAAATCGTTCCACCGCCGCGGCGCCGCAGTGCGGAACTCTACATTGATGAAATCTTTCATGTGGTTCTTCCATCAATAAAAGAACACGATGCACTTAACTCCCAGCACGACAATGCCAGACCACACACAGCACGAATTACTACTAACTTTTTGGCTGACAACCACGTCGTTTGTCTTCCATGTCCAGCCAAATTACGGTTGGAAATCTTTGGGATGAACTTGGGTGACACGTACATGATGCAAACGTTTATCCATTTCCACAAGTAACACTTCAGGAGCTAAATGAAAGGTTTTACAAAGAGTGGGTGAAAATGTCCTAACTTTTATCCAGAAGCGATATCTGAGCACGAAAGCACGAATGCCAGTTAAAGTAGCAGTAGCGAAGAAACAGTAGCAATGTTTAGACTCCAGGCACGAGGCGTTTACTTGTACTTGGAATGTTGAATTATTTTCTTCATAGATTGGTCGAAAAAGAAATGCACGTTTCACGTACAAGTACGGGCATTGCGTATGGCATCGACACCTTCCTACTATTTATTCTGTACTTTATTTTGTATTTAGGGTATGTGGAGTCAATTGACGCATACGAGTTAGCAGTTGTCTCACAGATGTTAGGAGCTGGTAGGGCGAATGCTGCCGACATGATTGACCACACTGTTGGTATTAGACTCTTTGTCAGTCAAGGGACAAAGGTCAAGAAGGGTAATACTTTTTTAATATATCCAAGTGTGTATCTATGATTTTCTACGTTGGAGCAGGGATAAGCACCTTTTCATAAAATGTTAAATTTATCACAGCCTAAGGAGTCAATTACAATATGCACTTAAAAAATAAGGAATGCCAAGTTGCGTGATTAGAAATGTTCAAAAAGCTTATTGGATATATAAATAAAAAGCATACTTTTTGTGTAATCTTATGTATTTTTTCAGATGACACATGGATTCGCGTGTATCACAACGATGCCCTTCCAGAATCAACAGTCGATACCATCCAGAAATCTCTTAAGATTGTGGATACAGAGGTGCCAAAAACATCGCGAATAATCGAAGCCATATATACCGACAGTAGAGCTGATAAGCTATAAATGTTACTATTTACAGTGTGAGTCAATAAAAACCCTACATTCAGGAAAGATTTTTTCTTCAAAGGTTAAACGTTATTTTTGCTTCAATGTTTGCTTTGGTTGTTTACAGAGATAAACAGGCTATCAGAAGATTTTTATTTGGTGTCTTTTGGACTTTGGGTTCAGAAACTATGACAATTCTGCGGAGAGACCTAAACATTCAGTTTGGCCGATTTTAGCCATACAATGCGGAGAGACTGACACCGACGTATACCATAACACATTATAGCAAAGACAATTCACACATGCAATTTCAGATGGTATCGATTTCTTCTCGACAAAAACATCAGTTTGAATAAAATGGTCTATTGTGTAACAAAATTATAAGTAAAATATCTTCAAAATATTAAATTACCATTG
>JAMKCH010006928.1:0-42814 GCA_023653785.1 Ophioderma brevispina
ATTTTGTAATTGCATCAATAAAATTAATTATTGATTGTTCATTTCTACCTTTGGTAATCAATAATAGATTGAGTAAATTTGTATGGTGTAAATCATCAATCAATTTGACATCATTTAGAAATTGTGATACGTGTGCCTTCTGATGTTGTGTTAGAATGGCCCGTTGTGTAATGAAATACAAGGCAACAACTAATCAGGAGACTCATGAGTTAGGCACATATCCAGGCTTTAATTAGGGCAAGAAGGCCCCATCTGCAATAGCTGCCAGGTGTTAGATTTGGCAGGTATAACACTATAAGAACACAGCTGGCAAATGGAAAACAGCACTAGCTTCATTTATCGCTGTGGGTTCTCAACATAAATCACCATACAAGACGTGCTTCCAATATTTATGCCAATTTTTGTATGAGGATATTTTACTACAAAATTTTGTCAAATTTGTTTGAAAATTGGGCAACTTTCCTGGAACAAAATTTTTCCAAAAATGCTAGTTATTTCTAGAGAGATAATGGTATTTTTCACTAAGCAAGCAGTACTTTCAAATCAAGCAATGGATGGATATTAGCACCACTTTGATAATTTATAATAACAATAGAACAGGGCATCTAAGTTAAAAGTGCATTTTGTGATCCAAGCACTTTCACTTTTTTTTGGTTTTTAGGTATGTTTGAGAAAAGATTATTCCAAAATTTCAGTTGATTCTAATGGTGCGTTTGGATGTTATGTGCAATATTTGTATAACAGTGCTTTATAGGCCACTGTGTTGTAATTTCTGTCCGTTTGCAGACGAAAAATACAAATATACAAATTTCTTGCAGAGTAGATCTTGTTTGCAAGTAAGATAAGACACACACATATTATAGGCCAACAGGTCAGATAATGTGAAAATCTCAATTCTTTTGAGGCAAGCCAGGGGGTGGGGGATGCTGTAGATCATGAAACACCTCTTTAACTGAACACACACTAGGGTTGGACATGATGAAATCTTTTGTTGTGTGCACTATTTAAGGTAAGACTGTTACCTTATTTTTGAGAATGACCAAACCAATAAAAGAACTTCCAGTATTTACCCCATTAACCTTTGACCTGCTGTGCTGATATTGGGAGTATGCAACTGCATGCAGCCACTTGAAACAATAACAGCACATTTGAAGAGCGCCCCCATTTTTCCAAATATTTTTAGATTTTTGCACAGTTGTATTGGTAATTGGCTAGTAAACTATACCTGTGAATGGTAGAGCTAGAAATTCTCTCTGTGTCACAAATGAAGGGATTTTATAATTAGAATAATTAATAATCGAGATCTCCGATAATATTCAACTGCTGCTGGAAATGTCCTCCAATATGGTATAGACTGTGAAATTGCGCCATGTAGTTCTATGACTCATCCATTATTGTTCCAATTCAGTTCGTCAGTCAAATTAAGAGGTAATTTTCTTGAGGTGGCACATTTCATCATGGATTGACTTAACGTGCAATTCCACTATAAGTAGGCCCACAATCGAGATCCATTCTAATTACAAATTGTTCATTTTTATGATAATACGCATTTTTTAGGCATTCTCGTTCACATGATAGTTTTACTAGACATTACAAAGGCACTGTGCAAAAATAATCAAATTTTGAAAATTGGGGGTTCTCTTTCACAAAGTGTGCTGTTATTGACTTTAGGAGTGAAGCCTCCTCCAGATAACTTATTAACAGGCATTCTTAAACCTTAGAAGCTTCTTGCAATTTTCATTGGTACTCATTGGTACTGCCTGTGTTTATATGGGACAAATGCAGGGCGGCTTGTTTGTAATATGTAATTGGAGTGGCCATTTTAGACCCCCGTAATGATTAAAGGTGAAATATGCCGATATTGTAAATAATGTTAAGAATAGAATACAGGTATTGTTTTTAATCCCTGTTGTGTCTCTGAGTGTTTTGGGGCATTGAACAACTCGGCTGCTCCTCATTGTTCTACTTCAATGATGCTATTTCCCGTTTTTATATTAAGGTGCAACAAGAGATTTTGAGGCCACCCACTATTGTGTCATAATATAATTGCATAAAGTTTAGACACTCAATAGATTTCTTACCTTGTATTTGTTACAAATGTCTTAAAAGAAAGAAAATGGTGATTTTGATTTGCTTATATTTCAATATAAAACATAGGGCTAATTTAGATTTGCTCGTATATGAAAGAAACGTTTCTCAGCTTTATCCTTAGATGGGGATATTGTTAATGGAAAAGCTTTAACACCAGGCATAAATCAGAATTTCAATTTTTTTAGGTGACACCTGATATGTGAAATCTCTCATTGCACTTTAATACTACAGATCACTCCAGACGCTAAAAACGATAAACCAACTTTATTCTCTAAAATGGAACACATTGTACAGTAAATTCTGTGAAAAAGACTGAAGTGTTTGGGAAATGAACATCCCAAAAGTACAGGCTGCAGGTGGTTTATAATAAAGTTGCTGCTTTAATTTTTGGCCCCCACAACAAGATGGTCTGGGGGGTTATTAATGGTGTAGATGGATGGTTTGTCAGGTTTTCGTCAATAATCACCATCTGAGGAACAATCTGCATGATTTTCCTTCCTTTCCCTAATAATTGACACACAATCACAATGGCCACTGTGGAGCAAAGAACTTGCTTAACCGGTGCACAGAATTCAGCTCCTTTGCCCATGGTACTGAGGCAAAAACACTCTTACAAAAAAATGGCCATAAAACCCCAGTTAGACTGCATAAATTAAAGTAATAAGCCCATATCTATGATATTATGTCATAAGTCGGAGCGAGGTTAGGTCAGGATTTCTCAAAATTTAGGTGAACTTTAAAGTCACAAAAACTCGAGAACATGGGGGGGGGCATGGCTTAACACCAATTGATGCAAAAATACCACTGAGGATTTTTAAAACAGTTGTTCACCAGTGGTATGGTTAAACAAGATTGTGTGGGAAGGTGTGGTTTGTCGATGGATGGTTTTGATCAGGTTCCTTGGTAGTTGGGTGGAAGAAATTCACTAATCCACTCTACCATTAATCAAATAGCCATTGAACTTCAAAGTTGGTAGGGTGATTGCGTGATAGAACATTTGTGGTCAGGGTTTTTAATATTAATTAGCTCCTTTGCATATTCAAAAAATGCGTTAATTCCACTCCACCTCCCCAAATAAAAAGCTGATTAACTTCAAACGTTTGTAGGGTGATAGCACATGATGTGGTCTGGTGTGCTATACTTTTTGACTGTTATGAATAGTAGGAACTCATTTGCATATTTTAATAAAATTGTGTTTTAATCCAGTCTCCCAACTTAACAACCATTAACTTCTAACTTGGTGATGTGAGGTGATAGAGCATGGGGAGTTGTGGTGCTCTATACTTTTGTTCCAGGTAATAAATATTAATGGCTCATTGGAATAATTTGAAACAAGCTGTGGTTACCTCTATGTGGTCTAATTTCACTTATAGATGCTGCTTCCAATTAAGAGCCCACTTTTGGGCTGCCAGATGATTACGCAACATGTAATTCTGCATTGTGTAAATTTACAGGGTAGTAATGGAGGTTGAACATGAGAGTATTTTTCTTACCAAACTTCCCAATATAAAAACTACTTCAATAAACTACTTTCATTGCTAGCAAGAGTTATTTATAAAGAACGGCCCTAGCCTGCCTTGCGCACGGAATCTTTAATAGTAAATACCTGTTTCAATATGTTAGAAATGAAAAGGGAAAAAAAAAAAAAAGGAAGCATGGAAAAGATTCTTTACCACACTCCAAACTAAGTGATATCACGTTAGCATTCAATGACCATTTAATAGATGTATTCATCAAATATCAATAGAAGGCTACTGAATAGCA
Organism: Ophioderma brevispina; assembly: GCA_023653785.1. Lineage (NCBI taxonomy): Eukaryota > Metazoa > Echinodermata > Ophiuroidea > Amphilepidida > Ophiodermatidae > Ophioderma > Ophioderma brevispina. The sequence goes on from JAMKCH010006928.1 coordinate 3,856, forward strand.
TCTGAATACTATTTCTGAACACTATTTATCTGTATGAAAAAAACGTGATCAGATTTGTAATAAGAGTGTTTTGGGTGATGTGAAAAGTGTGGGTGAGAGAAGTGTGAAAATTCTGTAAGTGCTCTCGAGGACTGCCGCTGTGTAAAGGCAATCAATTGCACACACTAATATTGTTCTGCAAATTTGTAGGTCTTTCATCATATATTCTTAAAGCACCAGTGACTGCGTCTTATAGAGAGAAATAATAGTGTAGGATCGTCCTCTTTTAACGCATGTGTCCTCATTAAAATGCAGCGCTTGTGCTGCACTTGTCCCTAATGTTTGTAAAGATGCATCATCAGCAGGGGCCGTTTTGTATTTTTACAGTTATGGTGATATCGGCGATATAGTCCATGATAGCAATCAATGGGGAACGTTAGAAAATAACACTATCTGCTGGTGTTGCCAGCTCAACAACAAGCTCTCCTAGAAACAAGACATTGAATCAAATGGACAGAGTGCACTTAAAACTAAAAAAACCATTCAATGGCTATTTCGCATCACATTTCATTTTGAAATTCAAACTCCCTCTGTGATTTTTCCAAATTTTTCCATAGAGGATGGTGTGTGTGTGTGTGTGTGCACGTGTGTGTATGGTGTGTGTGTTTTGTGTGTGTTTGTGCGTGTACATATATTACAGTTGTCTTTAAGGACGTTTTTTAGCCTTATTGGGATGTTTTTTTTTCCTTGTGGAAAATTCCCCGCAAGCTAATTAAAATGTATCAGTCTTAGAAACTCTTGACCACCCAATAACCCCCTACTTTTACATTGTTTATTTTTATTCCATTAAGGGCACACAACACTAAATCACTCCATGTTTGGTGTAGTGGTAGTTAGTTCTGGTAAAAAACAAAACTTGATGTGTGAGATATTTTGCAGTCCTTTGGGGGACTTGATCATCACTGAGATTATCACAAAATTTAGAAATTCGATTCTGTGTAGAAACTAGACCCTCGACTTCCGGCCCTGGTCGAAAGTAGCTATGAGGCGTGCAAGTCGGCTCAAATAGTGATGGCGCTGTTCATATGCACTTTTCTCAAAATCTATACTAGAATTATATCAAAAATTGCAACTTCTTTGAAAGTTTCAGTTGTGATCTATAGGGAAATTGATTTAAAACATTCAAAATATTGTCACACAGGGTGCAAATCAGAGAGCGCGATGTGGTATTTTTACGTGTATTTCAATGGAGCCTTTCTTTAGTGGTGTGCGCCTCTAAAGACATCCCATCACCCAAAAACAGTTTTATACTTAATAGACAGTTGTCTAAAAAACTGGTTCATTTTGACTCTTATAAGCAAAAAAGAAAAAGACAGTTGTCTAAAAAAATGGTTCATTTTGACTCTAATAAGCAAAAAAGAAAAAGAAAAGAAGACAGCCCGTCACCCAAGGACAGTTTAAGACAGTTGTCTAAGAAACTGGTTCATTTTGACACTACAGTATTTGTCAAAATCTCTTGGACATGTAACTATGTGCGCCCGCTTTTCTGCCAATGTGGCGCACTGTTGCATTACACAACGGCATATGTCACGTCCAAGGGATTATGACAAACACTGTAATAAGGAAAAAAAGGTGTGCAAATGTTGAGGTAGGGGTTCCCTTTTAAAGAGATACTTGTATCAGACATAGGGACCTGTCCATTCATTTGATAATCATGAAATTGTCACAGATAAATATCAGTGTGTGACATGTTAAAATGCCAAATGTAATGAAGAACTTGGCTGCACTGAAATTCAGTTGCAAGTATAGGGTGCTTAAGCTAAAAAAAGTAAAATTTTAATGATTTTAAATGTGAACTTGACACCTGCCACTCCTAGGATTGCTATTAGAGTAATCAATAAAATTGATTAATGCTTATGTTTAATTATATGATACAAAGTCAATATTGATGCTTTCAGTGTAAACTTTAAAGGTAATGGTGTGAGCTTTTGTGTCTGTCACCCATTGGTCATAGTGGTTGGTGATGACATGGTTGGAATTAGATGTAATTCTCTTGTGGCTAGTTTCACACTTTAAGGTAGATGGTGATATCACTCACTTTTTTGTGTCGCCTTCCTAAGGCAGGAATCCACGTGGTCACTTTGTCCACTGTTGTTGATGCTGGTTGTTTTTTTTGTCTGTTGGTTGTTGATGTCTGTTGTGTATGTCCTGTTGTTGAAAAGGGTTAACAATTTGGCCTGTAATAGCCTCATACTTTATGATTTAAACCAACTTGGGTCACAGGTGCAATGGCACCGCCCATTGGTTTGATGAGATCAAAGGTCACATGCCATGCCAAGTCATTGAGTCAAGTTGTAAAATAGGCTGAAAATGTAAAATTGGACCTCATTTGAAAAGTTGTAGTTCATTTGGAACGCAAGACTTGAAACATAGGTACAACATGGGTCCCTACTTTGATGAGGTCAAAGGTCACATACCAAGGTCCAAAAGGTCATGTGATTCAAGTTGTAAACTTTGGCTCAAAATGTAAAATTACCTCATTTGAAAAGTTGTAGTCCAAAGTTGGAACCAAACTTGAATCATGGGTGCAACATGGGATCCATCAAATTGTTGATGAGGTCAAATGTCACCTACCAGGTATCAAGGTAAAGTCATGTTTACGACGAACCGACACGCCGCCAATCTTCACTAACGCTACGGCAGGCGACCACAAGCGGTCCTAGGACCGATGTATTTTTAAACCCTTCAAACCTGGTAGATTCTTCAGAATCTCACACCCCGGTACCATTATTGCAGGAGGGTATCGGGGGGGGGGGGGGGGGTAAGGGGGCTCCAGGCCCTATAGTCCCTTCTCTACATGCGAAGTAAAAACGCCATCGCTTAAGCCATCGCGGCGGTTTTCTGGCGTGAACCATTAAATCTCAACGCTGCGTCACTGACGTAGGTCGGGAAATGAGTACAACAGCGGGATCCAAGGGGCAGAGACCCTGGTGGGGGTCCAGGTCTTCAATCCCCATGGCCCAGAAAGATATGCATTTCAGACAAGCTTTGACCTCATTTTGACCCATTCTGGTGCTATTCTGTTATGGCGATTTTTTAAAGGTTCCTAAATGACCGTAAGCCATCTCAAAAAAAAAAAAAGCATCATCAAATTTTTGAAAAACTGATCTGGGCAGGCTGGCTGCTGCTGTCAGGCAGGCATGCAATGGTTTTTAATGGCCATGTTGAATCAATTTAAGGAACAAACTCTGCAACAACTGATATGTTTTATACTTCCAACTTAGGGACACCCTGTATGTATTTGCTACCCGTTGTATGATTCTAGTCCTTTCAGTGATAACTGTTATTGAATGCCATCAAGAATTCAGTTGCTTTTTTTCACTCTCATCATCAGACCTTAGAAATGCTCGCCTTGATGCCGTAATTGATTCTGTTTTATGCTCTACGAATACGTTTGCCTGTATTCATGCAGCAAGCATGCAACTCCCTCAACTCCTTCTTCCTCAAAATAAGAATGTCCCCAAATAGATTCCCTAAATGCAATGGGCGATAGTTTCCTGATCTCTCGCCACAACCAACATCCATGCATGAATGTTGCCCATACATCGCCGTCACTGAAATCGTGCCCGAACACCGTCCGGAAACAAATCCTGCGGAGTTGACATTTTGTCAAGTAATCAAATGCCTGGTTGTATGAGAGTCCTATTAGATATCTTTGTGTTCACTGTGATGAGGGCCGAAGAATAGGGAAGAAAAGAAAAGATAGTAGTGCAAGCCTAACGAAAATGGCAACCACATTACTTTGAACCCCTCAACCTAGCCAAAAAAAGATCAAGAAATCAGTTCACGGGGAGTGGAATTAAGCTACTGTAGAGGCATTACGGTTTTAATAAGCTGTAGCTTTTTGCAAACAAAAGTTTATGCTGGTTTCGTCCTAAAAGGGACACTCAGAGATTTCGAAATATATTTTTTTGGTGTATTTATAATAGTCACTAGATCTAAAGATAATCACCTAAGCTACATCCAATCCAAAATTTTAAGGGGAATCCAGATTAGCCACTGTGGTTCAACCAAAACTTACTAATCCGGCATTTTATAACAAAGTTGTTGAGTTTTCTATATGAAGGACTTCGATTTGCTTCAACGATATGGACAGCATTATGTATATACCAAACACATTTTTTTTTTTTAAATTGAGGCCACCCTATGCGTCGGGAAAATCTCTTAATCCACCCTTTAATGAAACCCTTAAAGGGGCATTTTGTGTGATCCACAGCCCTTGTCCCCCGACTTACCTAAAAATGTTGAGATTTTATATCATTGAACCATTAGCCTTAGTAATCCATGTGTGCTCAATCTTACCGTGCAACTTCTGTCCGCATCTTTAAGAAATTCTAATTTTGATTTTCTGTCCGTAACAGACAGCCATTACAGCACAGTAGCCTATTGGACATGGGAAAGAGCAATTGCTCATAACACAAAACTGCATGATCAGGATCAGCTCAAATTTTTGAGAACAGCTTTTCTCAGTATTCTATGACAATGATAAAACGGAAGTGCGGAAATCACGAAATGTGCACCTTTAACATCTTTACACTAATTATCACTTGATCAAGCAACATGCATAGTTTTCCAAAGGATGGGACCATCTAATATTCTGAAACTCCTAACTTAAACATGTACAAAACCTGGAGTCACTGTTATAAGCGCCCCCACACAGAGAGTTGGATTAGCACGGCAGGGGGGTAGGAACATAACCAACCTAACAGCAACAGAACAGCATCACCTTCCGGCGTAAACCCGAGTGCTGTCTTATTCAAAGACTTAATGGGTAGGAGGCGCTCTTACGCATATCGAGATCGGTCACACACAGACTTGGCTTAAGGCTAGGCCTGGTCACGATATTTAAATCTAAATGACTGTTATTGAAATTACACTATTTTGCATTGGGGGTTAATCCACTACCCTCAACGGATTTTGAGGTCAATAATTTGTTCTTAAAATACTTTACTATACTAAGGATGTATGGAACGCAGGCTTAAAGAGACAGGAGATTTCCAAGAAAGAAGGCGCCCCCAATTTTTTTCCTCGAACACCCCGGTTTTTTACATTATGGGAATGCTTCTACCAATGAATTAGACACCCTGGAGTGAAATAAGCGAATAAACGCTGTCCTTAATCTGTCAATACGATGATGATTAGTATTTTCTTCTGTGCACGACAGAAGTCAAAGCATGGGTTTTCTATGGGAACATTACGAAAGCAGGCAAGTTCACAACAAGGTTTGCGGTTTTCTTTTGCACCTTTTGTCCAATAAACTTCGAAAACGTTCTCGGTAGGTGGTCTACAATCGATCCAGTTAAATTATGAGAGAAATTCCATATCTAAAAGATCTCTCTGTCACTTTACAGGAGATTTTGCAATGTCACTGGGACTGAGGCTGCCCGTGAAATGCCCATAAGGAATTCCCTAAATGACCAGTTTGAAATCCCCAATTCTCCCTCAGGTTCGTGTACAACCCCCTACCACCCCGTACCACGGTTATAATATCCTTTAATTTTTTCACACCAATTTAATTTGCACCTTTGAGCTACAAGCAGCGACTACGAAAATACCAGCTTGCAAATTCATACTGGTTTAATATAGGTCCAGAAACTTTGGAAGGAACCAAGGAAATAAAATCCAAAATTAAAAATAAACAAACATTTAAAGAATGACAAATTGCAAAAATATTAATTGGCAAAATGTTTAACTGAACTTTAATAACCCAACTAAGACTAGTAAGAGACCTACGAGATTAGTGAAACACATATCCAAAGAGATAATCCCACAAATCATTATATCCATCACTTAAAAAGGAACAATGAAACAGAACAATACTTAATCAGATATTTTCTATCCTTAAAGGGATTAGCAGGCGATAAAAAAAAAAAAAATGAGGGGGTGGGCGATAGAATCGAAAAGAAGTGTGAGAAAAAGAGGTTGCAGTTTGTGGGTTTAACTTATAATCAGGGATAAGTTGTACAATTCCATATAACGCTTTAATGTTGAAACAAACCCCACAAATAGTGAAAAAAATAAGGATTGAGGAAATTTGTCAGACCGCTGCCGCAAATAGACATACAGCGCGACGGCACCCATCATAATCTGCTGCACTAAAAGCTGATTGTGGTTTACAAACTATACAAACCAGGACAAAATAACAAGATCAATAATGTTTGTGTGAGGTCAAAATGTATTGATCATGGTGCACAAGATCACACTGAAAATCTGTGATATTCACCGGGAAAGGCTTTTTTGATCTCAAGTCGGAATTTTGATACGCACATATAGAAATTACAGAATCAGATAAAAGGTACTGCTTTGTCTTTAATACACGGATTTCAAGCCAACCACTTGCAGGTTATGTTCGCATATCCATGCCAGTAACAAAAATATAAAAATTTTGATGATTTTTTTGATGTTTTGGATTAACAAATCGCTGCTAATCCATTTAAGATTCAGTTTTAATCTTTTTTAACAGCATCATTAAAAATGTCAATCATGCAATGTTACAATTTGGACCAATGTTACCCACCCCTCATTAAGTCCACCAGCATTTAAATACTGGCCTCAATCGGAGATCTCACTTGAGCGTTTGCTACCACCACCAAGATCTGTGCCAGTGGCGGCTCCCCGCAGCCTCTCGGCCGTCACATCGTTGCTCACCAGTGTGTTCCTCCTACTCATAGGGGGCGTATTGCACTCAAACGGGGTGAGTTTCCTCTCCCATTATAGACTCCCTGGCTCTGATAGCACCTAGAGGGAGATGCCCTGAGATGTATTTGTCCCAGAATGACAACCCCCATGTTCTCCACAAATCTAAGTTTGAGGGATGTGGGATGGTTAGATCAATTGATTAGTGCATTAAAGCAATATTAGCACATTTTTTTGAAGAGTGCCCCCAATTTTTCAAAAATTTTGAGATTTTTACATGGTTGCATTGGTAACTGGCTAGTAAACTATACCTGTGAATGGTTAAGCTCTAAAATGTCCGCGTGTCACAAACGAAGGAATTTTGTAATTAGAATAATTATTATCGGGATCCCGATAATAATTCAACGGCTGCTTGAAACGGCCTTCCAATGTGAAGTAGCCGGGAAATAGCGCCATGTACGTGTCTACACTCATCCATTAGTTGTTTTATTGGTTCAGGCAAGTCAAGTTAGAGGTTATTTTCTCGAGGTGGCACTATTTCATCATGGACGGATGCATAAACGTAGCCTTTCCAGCTCTGCCGTAAAGTCCAATCTGGGATCCCAATTCTAATTACAAAATCGCTTATTTTATGATAAATACGCATTTTTTAGCATTCTCGTTCGCAGGTATAGTTTCCTAGACAATTACCAACGTAACTGTGCAAAAATATCAAATTTTGAAAATTGGGGGCGCTCTTCAAAAAATGTGCCAATATTGCTTTAAGTTTCTATCAGCTAGCAGTACTGAAAAACTATTGAATCTCATAAGAGTATGTGATTCAAGTATGCAAATCAATTTTGCTGCATGACAACTCAATGCGATAAGCCAATTTTATTTTTAAAAGAAGCATAGCACATAGCTTTTTTTGCCAAATGTATGCGAGACAATCTTTTTCCCCTTTGGCCAAAGTAATTTATTTGTACAAATTCTGCTAGAGGTTTCTATTAATGTTGTAAAAGCAAAAATCACAATGTTTCATAAAGCTGTAAAATCTCTGGAGGAATCGTGATAGCAATATTTTGTGACAGCTCTTCCAAATGGCAAGGTCCAATCCTGGCATTAGGAGATACAATCTTGACATCGCAAGGTCTTATGTTCTTGGATTAGAAATACTATATGCTTTTACCAATGGTTTGAGTTAGTGTATGTAACTCTTAACTGTGATTGCATTTGCTGAATTGAAGGGGAGGGGAGAGAGGAAGAGATAAAGGTGAACAGGGGAGGCAATGTATAATTGCAGAGTCATACAAGAACCAATTTGTTAAATTTGGGGAGAAAAACTTTTCTCTCTGGTGCCGCATGAAGATGAGCACTCTATCTTCCATCATAGTCTATGATTGACTGTGGATGTGGGCATGTGCATGATTCAAGAACCAGATGGTGTTTTTGGACTAATCCCATAATGCATGCAAATGTGCTATATGTACTGCATTAAGCACATGTCAGTATAAGGATAGAAAAGTGTTCAATGTCAAGACGTTTTGAAACCACAAGACATTTCAAGATTTGCTAACATGTTACTTAAGTACTAATGCTTGTGGGCTAAAATGATGTCAAAAGTCAGGGTTTTTAGTGTGCGATAAGAGTTTTGGTGTATCACATGACCTTATTGAGATGAATTTCCCAACTGGTGGCATTGTGGGATGGACTCAATAAACCTTCTGAGTTAAAGACTTCAATGCTATATGGTGACAGCTGTACCCTGTGTTCTTAAATTGTTAATGTTATTGGTTTGTTTTCTTTTTTGTGGATGCATTATAGGTCTATCTACTAGGCAGTGGCATAACCGTGGGGGGGGGGGGAGGTGTCCCCTGCTCAAACTCAGAACCCGTGCCCCCACCACCACCCCCCCAAGAAACTGACTATTTGTACAGCGTCTATGGAAACTGTCCTTAACCCCCCTTCTGCCCCTCCCCAAATTTGCAAAGGTTCTGGTTACGCCACTGTGAGTAGGTGTGTATAATTGACTTAAAATAATGAGGAATAAGAACTAAAAATGGTTGGGGTCTATCCTATAGGTATATGTCAAGTAGTATCTGTATCAGAGACAGCACTCTATATGATGAACCTTCCCATACGAAAGATCAAGCAATAAGCCGCTGGTGAGATGAATTACCTACCACCACCCCACCCCCCCGCATCAGAGCGTTACATTTGTATGCCATAGGTTCCACATGCTTTTTAAGGAGTTACGTGAGCTTTTGAAATTGGTTTTTAGGAAGAGTTAAGCATGTGCATTAAGAAATGTTAATTAGGATTTCGGCAAGGGTAAAACTCTGTAAATTGCTAGTGTACTGAATCTGGGAATGATTTTGTTTGGTTAAAAGTATTGATGTCATCTTGGAGAAATAAATTGTCATGACATTGCCCCTGCACTGAATATCACAGGAATAGCACTCACTAGGAGGTTGTATTACACTTCTGTCAGTTTGAGGTTTATAAACTCCTAATGTACAGGAGTCACTGTCAAATTTGAATAGTTTAATTTTTACAGGGGAGCATTTCGTGATCCACACCCAACCTCGTCCCCGACTTAACCTAAAAAAGCTGAAGATTTTATATCATCTGAACCGTTAGAATTAGTAATCCACCTGTACCTAATCTTATGTGTAAGTTCGGCGGTCGGAATCGGTAAGAATTCGCCATTTTATATTTCTGTGCGTAACGGACAGAAATTACACACCTGGCCTATGGGACTGTGGAAACAGCCAATTGCCTCATAACACAACACTGCAAGATCGGGATCAACTCAAATTTCGTGAATAAGGTTTTCTCAAGGATATCTAGTGAACCATGAATAAAACAGAAGGTGCTGGAATCACAAAATACACCTTTAAATACTAGTAGTGTTGTCTTATTTTTCTTAATTCTACTTTAATACAGGTATGGAATAAGTGTATGCTAAACTCAAGGTTTAAAAACATCCTGTACTGTAGACATTTCTCATGCCATCTAAGTCACTTTTATTGTTCACTTTACTGCATGCATAATTTCATATCTTTAATATTGCAATACTTGCTAGTTAATGCCCATGTATAATTACAGAGGTCTGTGGCCGGATTGCTAATAGCCTCATCACCAGGTTTTACCAAAGTGGTCAAGAATTTTTATTTTGGAGGAAAGCTCCCATTTTTCTCATGTACCCTGTAAAATCATAGAACTGAAAGTTGTTTGGTATAGAAGTTATGAGCAAAAAGCTGCCAATCAATCAATATAATTTTACGGGAGCTCACAAAATCATGTTTTTAACTCTTGGAACAAAATATTGCATTTAATCATCTAAGTTCCAACGATCAGGAAATCTGTAAATCCCACAACCTCTTACAGTCTCAACCTCTCTCTCTCTTTATTTCTCCCTCTTTTCTCTCTCATATCAATGTTATGAAGTGGTAGTTCCTTACAAGATCAAGATGCGACAAACACTTGGGAGATGGAATTACACATTTGTTATGTGTCTTAAGATCTTGAGCTGAAAAAAAAAAAAAAAAAAAAAAGTTGCGTTTCGTGATCCACAACCTCGTCCCCTGACTTACCTAAAAAAAGCTGAGATTTTTATATCATCTGAACCGTTAGAATTAGTAATCTTATGTGCAAGTTCGGTCGTATCTGTAAGAAATTCGCTATTTTATATTTTCTGTCCGTAAACGGACATAAATTACAGCACAGTGGCCTATGGGACTGTGGGAAACAAGCAATTGCTCATAACACAAAACTGCAAGATCGGGATCAACTCAAACTTTGTGAATAAGCTTTTCTCAAGGATATCTATTGAACAATGGATAAAAGAGAAAGTGCTGGAATCACGAAATGCACCTTTAAGTTACAACGATCAGGAAATCTGTAAATCACACAACCTCTTACAGTCTCAACCTCTCTCTCTCTTTTTCTCTCTCATATCAATGTTATGAAGTGGTAGTTCCTTACAAGATCAAGATGCGACAAACACTTGGGAGATGGAATTACACATTTGTTATGTGTCTTAAGATCTTGAGCTGTAGAATCAGAATTCCACATAAAACCTTTCAGGTGACGTCCCCAAATGGCCAGTTTGGTTCATATTTACAAACTGTGACTGACTTGGTGTGGATGGTGTTAGGTTACCTGCTGATCGGATAAGTTGAAATTTTAAAAGTAGAGACAATCCTATTTCAGGATAATCTGCTTATGTCTTTCGTGAACAAAATATAGCCTGTGTATTATTTTGAAGGTGTAACATCTTGAATGGCAGTAACCTTAGACAAGACTGTGGCGGATTCAATTAATCCAATTTTTTTCATGACTGTTTCTGAACATTAAAGCAAAAAGGCAGGCTAATATACCCATACCTCAATATATTTCTAAACATGTGTTTATCAGTCAGAAAAATGACACTGCATCATTGGTGATAAAATAAAAGTTCATAGTATCTTTTGTCATATAACGAACATTTCAGGAAAACACATATTGGATTTTGAAACATTTTTTTGGAGATCCACCTTCAATCTCTATTTTAAAGAAGAATAAGTGTATGTTTCATAAGATAGCAAAAGTATATTATATTACTAATCCAATCTCAGTGGTCCAATTTAAATGTGGGTGATTTGATCTGCAACCTAATCCCCCCACTTTACCCCATTCAAATTGAGATTTTGGTATTAGGAGAAATTTCATATTTTTCTCATTACCCCATTGAAATTTAAGGCCCGGGAATTGTATTCTTCAGATGTTATGGAAAAAAAACAACATCCCAAATGTGGTCGACAACATTGGCTAATGATAATAATAACACACACTCTGCAGTCCTATGGGCCAATTTGGTACACATTTTTAGTTTTGCTTCTATCCAAAAAACTGGACCAATTTATTTACTTAAAATTTGTAATCAGAGGTTTGGGGTAATATGCTTTCATATCAGAGAGCAAAAAACAAACAAACAAATATGGGACCATGATCAGGTCACCCACCTTTAACCCTGCAATAAAACATTGATTAAAATTTAAACACCTTTTTGCACCATGTTTATAAACACTTTGTCAAAACATGCTTAATATCTAAACACTTTAACACCTCATAGCTTAACATATTTGAAATGTAAGCTACAAAAGCCTGGGTTACAGTTTAGTGTTAATCAAGAATTATGTTGATGATATACTAATTGAAGTTGAACTATGTGTGTACGTTGATGACATACTAATTTGTATCTTTTTATGGTTCCTTTTTTTCTTTACATGTCTTGTTGCTGTGTCATTGTGTTGCCCTATGACCTATTTTGTCGCATAACATGGCAACTATGCACTGCAGATGGTTCAAATTATTCCTTATTTTGACACACAGCTACATGAACAACTTCTTTCATTTTTACCAAAATTGGAGCAACTTCTGATTTTGACCCCTGTACAAATAGAAATTGACATTTTTTACCATTTTAGGCATTTTTACCCTATAACTCTCAAACCAATGGTCATAGATGTACAAACTATATATTTTTGGAATCCTTATAGACTAGACGGACAATATGGCATACATTTCAACATGATTGGAGCATTTCAGAAATTTGACCCCTGTGTAAACTTAAATTGGCCCCTATTGAAAAAGTGATACCACAATTTGAGAGTACTACCTACCTAGCATTGATGTAGAGGCTACTAACTACCAAAGGTGTCAATCCTTTTCTGTATAGTGAGGGGTAAACAATGATGTTTGACCTGGGTACGAGCTTCTCCTCTATTTGTGTCAATCAAGAAATATACGTTGATGACATACTAATTTGTCTCCTTTTGTGGTTCTTTTTTCCTTTACATGTCTTGTTGCTGTGTCATCATCTACCTAATCACTCAATTCACAAAACAGGTAAGGCCAACATTTTTTTCTTTATAAACATATTCCTAAAGCCTGAAGGTACTTTCATAGTATCAGTCACTGCTGGGACAAATCCAGGGTTTACTGCAAAAAGGCCCCATCTGCAATAGCTGCCATTTGTCAGTTGTGTTCTTAAAAGTGTTATACCTGCCAAATCTAACACCTGGCAGCTATTGCAGATGGGGTCTTTTTGCCCTAAACCCTCGAAATAGATATCATTCTGTTCAATATAAAGTGAAAAGTGACCCCTTTCTTTCCCGTGAGATGGCTTCTACAATCGCTTTAAGAAGAAAAGTGCAAAAGAGGTTCTAAACTTGTCCTGTATATGGAACCCTGTAAAGTTCTTCAATGAACCAAAAGTAGTTCTTTAACTGCTCTATAGCACCTTTTATGGTTCTGTTAGGAACCATTTTGCATTCTCAGATTTTTAAAAAACGTTTTTGATGGTTCCATTCTTGAGGTTTCCATATAGAGGGAAAAATAGGTTCTAAGCTGTATTTTTTCGTAGAGTGTAATATATTTCTAAAGCCTGAAAGTGCTCTACCAGTGTCGATCACTGCAGGGAAAAAGGATATCAACGATATCACTCAGTTCAGTATTAAGTGAAAAACAAACCCTTTCTTTACCACTTAAAATCCAATGAAATGACTTATATAATGTTCTGGATGGATAATTCACTTTTGGTGTAAACTTTGATGGATGCTTTCTTGTATATAAAGGGCATTGGGCATTGTAGTCGCTCGGGGATCATTGGATTGCGCAAAGGGTGGGGGCATTCCCCCAGGTTGGTTTGCCAGTCAGGGAAAAGATACATTCACAAAGAACCACATTATTATTAAAGTTTAAATTTAGATCAGCACTTGCTTTAAGTGTTTATTTTCCGTCCATTCGAGGGAAAATTATTTTTGTGCCCCCTACTCAAATGATCCTGTGCATGTTACTGTCAGAGATTAAAGATTATTGTCAAAAAAAATCTGCATAATTATACATTTTTATACCCATAATCAGAATCAGCATGAAAATGTATTAAAATAAGTCCAAACAAGCATAGTCTAAGGTCAGTGGTTTTGGAGATTCAGGAAGCCATCTTAAAAGTTGCTGACTTTGGTTCTATATAGGTTACAACAGATATCAGTGATGCCATCTGCAAAGGCTAACTTTAAGTTAAAGGATGTGTTCAAACGTGAGCATCTGGTCAGTGCCAGTCCTGACTTCACTCACGACTCTTCTAAATGCATGTGTGAATGCAATTTAAAGTAGACCGAGTCTAGACCTAATCAATTTTGAAGGTGTGCAGAGATGCCCCTAAATTTGCGTGTCTGGCTTGGCCCTCTTCTGGTCATGGATGTTTGCCTGCATCACTGATGCATTATCAGAGGTGTTTGCATTTATGGGAATGTGCTTTCAATGCCGATTTCTTTGCCGTGCTTGTTGCCGCTTTGTTTGTTTGTTCAATAAGTATTAAATGGTTTCATACTCGTTATTGCTTTCTGTAACATTATACATACCGATTTGGTTAGAACCATTTGTGCCCTGTTGTTTGGGGGTAAGAGATGAGAAAAAGTTTGGGCCGAACGGCAGATGCCAACTTCCTCAATGTGGCAACAGCCAAAATGATTCAAAAATAGGACAACAATATGGACCAGGTGGAAAGCGGCGGGAGCGGGAGCGCCGCTCAACTGAATGAGAGCTCAAATTGGGGAAATGAGACAAAAGGGTACAACAATGAAAGTGTAAAAATCGTGAAGGGAAAAATAATGAAAGGAAGGGGAAAACTGAAGAAAAGGACAAGAGGAAAATAAGGAAGGAAAAAAAGAAAAGACGAGAAAAGATTAAATGGGGCAAAGATTCTCTTAAATAGCCATTCGCAGGGTGAGAAGGAACTCTTAGGAAAAAACAAGGGGAAAAAACTACTGGAAACTGAGAATAGAAACCAGGAGAATGTTAGGAAATGAAACCTATGGATAAATGTGATGAAAAGAAACCTTGGGGAATGTGAGGAAAGGAATCTAGAGAAACGATGGGAAAGAAGCCTACAGGAAATGTGAGGGAAGAAACCTAGGAGAATTGGGAAAAGGTTTAGAAGTCTCGGAAATTAAACCTGGATGAAAGGTAAGAAGTGGAAAAACTCGCAAAATTGAGGAAAAGAAACAAGAGAAATGATAGGAAAGAAACCCAGGGGACTGTTAAAAGGCCATCTGAGGAAATTTGAGGAATAAATCCAAGGAAATTGTAGAAAAGAAACTAGGAATAATAAATGTGGGGAAAGAAACCTAGGAGAAAGTGGAAAGGTTTAGAGTATGCGGAAATTTAAACCGGATGAAAGTAATTGTAAAAAACCTATAAATATGAGAAAGAAACATAGGAGAAATGAGAGAAAAGAAACACCAGGGGAAATGTTTTATGAAATGAAATCTTAGGGAAATGTGTAGGCAAATAAATCCAGGGAAATTGTATAAAGACCTAGATTAAATAAATGTGAGGGAAAGAAACCTAGGAAAATGTGTAAGAAAAGAAACTGAGGAAAAATATAAAAGAAAGCAACCTAGAAAATATAGAAAAAGAGGAATGAAATTGGTTTGTAAACATGGGGATTGTTGATTCAAGAACAGCAAAATTATTGCATGATATGGGTGCAAATTTTTGAAGGCTTATAGCGTTGCTCAGGTAAGTTTATCCAAGCTGAGGAACTAGTGCGGATGGTTTAACAAAATTAAATACGAAAAAATAAAGAGACTATAGGACTGAGATTTAGAAACCTAGCAAAATAGGTGAGGAATTTGGTGGTTTATGAACAATTGAATTTGTGAAGCCAAATTGTGAAACACTCAAATCTGAGGAAAGAAATACATCTCAACAAGAAAATTTGGAAGCATTAAAACAACACCAAATGTCACATTATCTTTGAGCTTAACACTTAGCCTAGGCACAGCACGTCCAAGATCGACAATTCTTTTTGCCAGAAGAAAAAGAAGACCAGGAGATCAATTTTCACATTATAATATTAGTTTTTGAGGAATATAAGTAGGAGGCCTGCTAACTATTATATGATTAACTGAGTTGATCATCAGTAATCGAGTCAACACTCGTCACAACACAGTTAAAAGGGACAAATGGCATGAAAAAAAGGACATAATGAAAAGACCTTAATGAAATCACTTCCACGAGTTTGAAACACATTTGGATGTTTACATTCTGTAAAAACATAAAAACAGGATATAGTTCCAGGGGGGGGGGGGGTGGCAGTATTTCTATTTGGATATTATGAATTTTTAGTGCCATTTGAAAAGGTTGAAAAAGTCCAATTGCAACAAATTTGGACATTGATCTAATTTGAAAATCTGCAATATGTTGAGTCAAAGGTCACCATTCAAAGGTCATTTGAGGTCAAGCTGTGACATGGGCTAAATGTAAAGTTGTGTGAAAGTTTTGGGGTTTACACATCAGAATCAAGCTTGCCCCTCCCAACTAAACCTTACCTCCAAGAAGAACCAATTATAAATGCCCATTTTTTTTTTCAATAATAAATTTGAAGGGGGAAATAAATTTTGAGGGGTCAAAATATTATTATAAGGTTACCCTCAGAAATTGAATTTCCTTCAAAAGTTTGTGGCTGCCCACTCTAGATAAAAGTTGACTCCCTTAGGACCTTTTCATCTGTGACCAGGCAAGAAAATTGTAATAGATGAGGAACTACAAGCTGTTATGTGAAAAGTTTTTAATACACAGTAGTGGAGATGTGATGATTGATATGACAGAGAAAGCATTACTGTGACCTTAAAATAACAGATAATGTTATAAAAAACCAATACAAAAAAAGCATTTAGTGCAGGGGTAAAGGCAATATAATATGAGTTGATGTAAATCAGATTTTTGAAATTTGACCCACACTTTTATGTAGGACTGACAAGATTTCTTTACCCCTTTAACCTGGTAGGTTCAGTGGCAGATTAAGGAAAAGGGCCCTGACAGCAGTTGAGGTGGGGGGCCCCTTAGCGTCAAGAAGCAAAGCAATGTCGCAATATCGCAACTTTAGTGCGAACTAAGTGTTAGCCGAGGGGGGCCCTGAGAGCGATATTTTTTTGGGGGGGGGGCCTGTTCAGCAGTGCCTACTACTGATGACTCTTAAATCTGCCACTGGTGATTCGGTAAGGTTGTAACATAAGTCGTCCTTTTGAGATGGCTTCAATCTACCCTTTCAACCCTGAAATTTTGTTAGGTTATACACATAAGTCAGGTGTTTTGAGATGGCTTCCATCTTAACTTTTGACTTACGAAGTCTATCATATTTAAAGTCACGATCAGTGGATTTGCTAAATCAGAAATCTCGAAAATTTCTGACAACAAGTATAGGTACCTTAACATACCTTGCAAGTACTAAGTTCTGGAAAGCAACCCTAATTAAGGACAAAATTGGATGTTTAGAGTCATTACTGTCCGTACAGACACTTACTGCGACAGGTATGGAATATGAATCTCCATATGAATGGAGATGTCATATCATGAACTGTTGTTTTCTTCCTTTTCAAACAACTTTTCAGTTGCAAAAATAACTTATGCGAATTCTACGACATATCCTTCACTTTAATCCATTCCAGCAAATTTTAAATCTTTTGACTCTTTCGAGTGTATCACTGATAAGTTCTTAATAACAGTTAACAGCTCTCTTAATATTCACCCTCTAATCTTTTCAAGGTAGCCCTAAATCTTACAATATCAGTGATTGGCCTCATTAATGAGTAGGTGGTAGCATTCATTTTAGACAAGTACGCCAGCCACCTCTATGGGGTTTAATGCACTGTTATCACATTCCAGTTGTAGTGGTAAAAATATGTGATTTGGGAAATGTAAAATAAAAATAGACTTGATTGAAATCTTGGCACAATACAGTGCTGTGTTCAAAGCAGTATACAGTGTGTTAGGATGGGGATGGTGCATTCTGTCATGTCGGTGCATATAGAAGTGGAGGTACTTGCATAGTTGTTATAATTAAGTTGGTCTCGTTGAACAATCTTGCATTCATATTCAGCTCTGAAAGTGTGCAAAATTTATTCATAGCTTCACCGCCGCACGTTTTATTCTCATCAAAAATCTGTTTTTGTCTCAACACGGATTATAACAATAGCTTTTGAACTAAATCTCCTGTTTTCTGTTTACCATAATCAACTCGGGATAATATTAAGGGAGTACTGTTGGCACCCACCTTTTGAATGTGAGGGTGCCACAATAAAGATGAACTCTGTAAACAAGTCTAGCAAGTGGAGCCAGCAATGAGGCTGGGCCATGAGGTCATACTGCAGGGCTTATGTAGGTTGACAGCGCCTGACTTCTTTTTTGGGGGGTGGGGAAACAAAAGTGAATTCGGGGTGGGGGTGGGGGGGCGGTAAATATCCAAAATTTTGAGTTTTTAACAAATTTTGGCAACAAATCGCTGATTTTTGACAAAAAAATTAGATAGTTTTCAATCTAATGTTCACCTTATTACGCCAAGTAAAAAAACTGTTTCTCGTCCCCACCGCCCCGTTTTGTTTTTTGTGATTTATTATTTTCAAAATGCAACAAAAAGTTTGCAAATATTTTGAAAAAAGCTTTGTTTATGAAAAGTACCATCATTTTCAACTTAATCTTTAATGAAAATCCTTTTAGAATACTCACAAATACCCCCGCAGGTATTTTATCATTTTTGAAGAATTTCACTTCACTAAATGATCGTATTTGTCTTCATAGTCTCTTTTAAGGGGTGGGCCAAATAATTAAAAAATCCAAATTTTATATAATATAAAAAGTAGAGAAAAATACGATTTGAAAAAAAATGGCGGATGAGAAAACACATTTTGTTTTACTTGCCTTACAACAAGATTCGCAATGATTATTTCTACTAGTAAACCAAATTTATGATTTCTCTGTTGGCCTCCCCCGATTATGTATTATCTCATAATACTGCCCTCTGCTGTTGAGAAACCTTAATGCTTTTCAAGCGCCTATGAAAACAGTTTCAGGAACCGCCCCACCTAGTGTTTACTACAAATTGTCTGCATTCGTATAGAGCTATAAAGGATTGATAAAATTTCATGCCTTCATGTTTGGCAGACTTTGCAGCCCTTGGTGCTCCAATGAATGAGCATTGAATTTTCTGTATCTTGTCTTTTCATCTTCGTCATCATGAGATAAAATTTCTCTATTGTGTATTATGCAGCAGTCTGAGAGCAACTTCCTGTTTGAGAGCATGGTTGAATACCAATTCAGTCAGGCGGTTATAAGCAACTCTGGGATCCTGTCTCATTGTCAAAACAAAATCTGATTTAGGTGGCCCCTCTTGGAATTGATAATGCCTTAAAAAGAGGGTGTACACAAAGATCCAAAAGGGTAATATTTTTTTATAGAGAGAAGCAGGGATTCATAATAGGGGCCTATCGTAAGGAATTCGTTTATCTTCCCACTACAGAAAAGGTTGAACCTTTGGTAGTTTAGTTAATAGGGACCCTCTACATCAATGCTAGTTAGGTAGTACTCCTCAAATTGTGGTATCAACTTTTTTCAATAGGGGGCCATTTTAAGTTACACAGGGGTCAAACTTTTAAAATGCCCCAATCATGTTTAAATGGTATGCCATATGTCTCTATCATAAGAATATCCAAAATGTATAGTTTTGTACCACTTACGACCATTGGTTTTGAGTTTAGGGTAAAAATGGCTGAAATGTAAAAGGTCAATCTCAATGTTGTAAGGGTCCAACCTCAAAAGTTAAGGTGCTGATTATATTTTAAGTACTTGCAAAGGTGTGCCTAGTAAGAGGACTCCCCCAAAAGTATAGTTTTTGTTATGTTAAATGTTGACGGACGGAGATAAGGGTCAAAGAAGGTCAACGCCAATGGGATATTTCCCTATGACCTATTTTGTCGCATAACGGAAACTATACACTGCAGATGATACAAACTATCCCTTATTTTGACCATTAAGCTTAGATGAACAGCTTCTATCATTTTCAACAAAATTGGAGCACTTTTGATTTTGACCCCTGTACAAATCAGAAAGTGACCCTTTTTACAATTTATAGCCATTTTTACCCTATAACTCCAAAACCATTGTCATAGATGGTACAACTATACATGTTTTGGAATCCTTAATGACTAGACGGACAATAGGCATCACATGTCAACATGATTGAGCATTTTAAAAGTTTCACCCCTGTGTAAACTTAAATTGGCCCTATTGAAAAAGTGATACCACAATTTGAGAGTACATACCTACCTTAGGTGGATTATAGGGTCCTGACTAAACTACCAAATGGTTGTCAAATCTTTTCTGTAGGGGAGAGGGAACGCATGATGTTTGACCTTATGGGTCCTGCTCCGCCATATTAAAGGGGCATTTTTTTGTACTACTAGGATGTCTTTGTCAGTGATTACAACAGAGGGCTTTGTGTATTGAGAATCCCACAACGCAGATCAGTTTTGGGAAATTTCACCTCAATAAGGTCCTGTGATCCTTCAAAAATCCTAATTCTATTCACACCAAACCATGACTTTACATTCTTTTGCCCACAAAGCATTAGTAATTAGGTAATTTTTTAGCATGAATTAGGAAGGTCCTTTTGTTTTCTTAAACTTCTTGAACACTTTTTGTCCCAAAGTACTGGCATGATTGTTTTGTACAGGACAATATAGACACATTGGCACTGCATTATGGAATTGGTTCAAAACAACCCCCCCTCTGTGGCCCAGCTTGGCATTTACAACCCAGAGGGCGTACACAAGATCCAAAATGGTAATAGTTTTTAGGGTATATTTTTGTTAATAACAAGGATGTTTTGTTTACATTCAACCGGAAAAAAGAAAGCTAGGATTAATGATAACTTGAAATCCCCAGATACAAGCTGCAAGTTGATTGCAAGTTTTAAGTTTGCAATTTGTGAGTTTGAATTTCAGAGTTGAGAGTTTTCAAGAGTTGTGCCTTTAAATTTGCATATTTGTGAGTTTAAATTGTGAGTTGTGAGTTATTTGTGAACATCATTTTAAAAGATGCTTGTGTAAATTGTTGAGTCCCAACTTCACAGTGTTAAACAGTGCAGACGATAGCGTACTTGTACGTATACGTCAAGTAAGTACATATGTCACAAATTATAAAGAAATACAAAAGAATTTTATAAAATCCTCTCGAGATTCTCAGTTTTGAGACGAGAAAGATACTATTTCAGAACTAATGCCAAACAACTTATAAACAATTCATGTGTCAAAATTTTGATTTCATGAGTCGAAATTTAATTATTGACAAAACTATCACTGAGACGTCATATTCAACTTTCTTAATTAATATCATTTATTTGAAAAAACAAGATATCAAAAAATCCGCAACATACTTTGTGAAAAACTTTAAAACTCCCATGTCGTGAAAAGATTGCCAGCTTCAGAAGCTGTAAAATAAAACTGTCCCGGGGGTGAAATGTTAAAACCTTATGTATTTCTTCCAAAAATTGCATGCATTGGCGGGAAATTATGACGTTGGTACGTTACTTGTACATATAAGCATCCTGTACGACTTCTTAGGACTGTTAAAAGTGAACCTGTGAGTTTGAAAATCAATGGATGCAAACATGCATCAAGTACCAAATGGTTTAATATTTTTTTTATTAGTTATTCCTTCTCTTTTTCTGTTGACCTGCCCATATGCTTTAGTTAAGACTAAGGTTCTTCAATGCTTGATTACAACATTTTAAATGTATGAGTCATGTACAAACTAGTCGATGCCCTCATTTAGAGCTGGATGAAACTGCATGAAAATCTGACATTCCTACCCCTGGGGGGGGGGGGGCACTCAAACTATAATGATTGTACAAGTGTGGGTGTGACCAAAAAAACGCGTGTGAAAAGGGGTGTTGTTTTTTTAGTGGGGGCGGGATTTCATGAAAAAGGGTAGTTTTTAAATTTGGCTTCAAACGCATTTTAGGGTAAATTCATTTACTTGTTTTGTACCTACTGTCTCTCCTATTCCGCATGTCCCAAAAACTACCTTCCCTGTATATTGTTGTTGGTGATCTGAACTTTTTACGTCCGTGAAGCACCAATGGGCCATTTAAGAGTACATCGAATCATGAAAATACAAAGAACCTCCCAGGTACCTATCGCATCATTACTCGCAGTAGCATGTGTGTCGCTTGTTGGCTTCTCGCACGCACCACCAAATAATGCCATGTTTATGTACAAATGGCCCTAATTAAAACCGTAAATTTCTCATTAACGAAGCGACTCAGTTGCTTTAATATATTGCATTACCCCTTGGACTGCTTAGACCTCTGTGTCCCATTCAGCAAGAAGAAGTCCATAAGTTTACCACGGAGTTTTTTCGAACTACTGAAGCATGAAGACAACAATGAGTTTCGATCCCCTCTGAACTGTGGCTGCTAGTCAAAATATTCCTATGGGATGGGTATAAAATTAGTACTGTTACTCAGTAGTAAGCCTCACACCCTTTTTGTCTTGATATTTTGCTGATTTTACCTGGTTAAATATTCTAAACAAACTAAATGGCCCAGGAGTTCCAGTTTCTACTATTTTTTCATTTGAACTTAGACGTCACTTTTTTTACCCTTTTCCAAAACACTTTTCGGCCAGAGGGTGCCTGACCCCAGATCTATTTGTGGTGTGAAATCTGTTATTGCTAGTGAACGCTTCGCTGTAAAGCCAGGATAATCAGTATAAAGCATCACAATAATGCATTTGAGACTTGCGTGTGAATCGTGCTCACAGACAAACAGACTTTGACAGCATCGAGGTTGACCGTTGATGGAGTGATAAGCCGACTGGCGTGCGTACGGGAGCAACGGAATACATCATTTGTTGCCTTGCGATTTTGTTCATTTTATTTAAAAAACAGGATGATGATGTAGATGAAACTACATATACAGATCATTTGTTTGCAATTGACACATAAGATAAAAGATATTTTAAAATCAATTAGTTCGGGCATGCCAAGAACTAAGCTGCAAAATTCATGTCTGCACCAGGCCATTTTTAGTCCACCGCCATGACCACGGTGTTTTTTCCGATGGATTTGGTATACTTGTTATTTGATTAGGCCATACTTGGGATTGATGTGTTGAATTGGAAAACATCAATGAACTTGTTACTAGGGATCTAAATTTGAGTCAAATCATCACTCTGACATATTCATGAGCGTCTGGAGATAAAACAAAAATAGGTGGAATCCCAAGACATGCTCTTTTGACAACATACATCTTTTGTAACCCCATCAAGCCTTTGTTGACATTCACATGCCAAACTTGTTTAGGGAGTCCATATTTATACCATACTTGTTTAGGGTTTCTAATTAGGACAAAACTTGTTTAGGGGGTAAATTTTTTTGAGAAAGTGCGCTAAAAACTTGTTTAGGGGGTAAATTTTTATAGAAAGCATTCTAAAAACTTGTTTAGGGGTAATTTTGCTCACAAAGAAAAACTTGTTTAGGGGGTGTTTCGAAAAAATTTGTTCACGGCATGTGTACACTGTCATATCTGAGTGCCCCCTCCCAATATAATCATCACCCTCATTTCAAAAATCAGTTTGTTAGTGTCTCTAAAACAAATTATAGCTATCCCTAACAGCCCCACACAACGTGCTAAGTTCGAAAGGCAACTAATAAGGGCAGAATTGGATATTTAGTTATTTACTGTCTGTGAGGACACTTTTTACAACACTTAAAACTGAATGGAGATTTATATCTTTAAACACTGCTTGTTTCTTCCTTTTCTGTAAATTTTTCAGTTGCAAAAAATGACATGGGAATTCTATAAACTTACCCTTCACTTTAAAGCTATTTCTACAATTTAAAATATTTTGACTATTTTGAGTGATTCACTGATAGTGGCTTTAAAAGAAGCAACACTGACACTTTTAAAATTTGACTTAAAGCAATATTAGCACATTTTTTGAAGAGTGCCCCCAGTTTTCAAAATTTGATATTTTGCACAGCTATGTTGGTAATTGTCTAGAAAACTACACCTGCGAACGAGAATGCTCAAAAATGCGTATTTATCATAAAATGAGCGATTTTTGTAATTAGAATTGAGATCCTATATTGTACTTAACGGCAGAGCTGGAAATGCTAAGTTTATGTCCCTCCATGATGAAATAGTGCCACCTCGAAAAAATAACCTCTAACTTGACTTGCCTGAACCAATAAAACAACTAATGGATGAGCGTGGACACGTACATGGCGCTATTTCCCGGCTATTTCATGTTGGAAGGCCGTTTCCAGCAGCCGTTGAATTATTATCGGGATCCCGATATTAATTATTCTAGTTACAAAATTCCTTTGTTTGAGACACATAGACATTGTAGAGCTTAACCATTCACAGGTATTGTTTACTAGCCAGTTACCAATGAAACCGTGTAAAAATCTCAAATTTTTGAAAAATTGGGGGCGCTCTTCAAAAAAATGTGCTAATATTGCTTTAAGTAATTAAAATAATACTGAAAAATAAGTTGTTTTTTGTGAAGTGTATAAAGGAGTAGTGAAATTTATCCCTAAATGCATAGTGGCATTTCTGTTTGTGTACATGTACACATCCCAGTACTAAGTCTCTGTAATTTGTCTAAAAATTTTTGAAAAATCAGTAAATTTTCTTCTTAACAGTGGCTGCTCTGGTTTCGAATCATTAATATTCATTGTGACTTGAAGACGGCAGAATGGTAAAATGTACTTGGTAGTGGAATCGTCACTATTAAGAACTGGTCAATAGATGGTGATTTCATTAGTCTAGGTTGGATCTTGGCTATTCTATTTATGCAAAAGGGGCACTTTTGGTCATGTTGTTGTCGCAAAGGACGTAGCTTTGTTTGTTTATTGAAAAAACAACAACTAGTTTGTGGGCTTTTAATTTTACAAAATCTTTTTCAAAGAAATATTTTTCAATGGTAAATTCTTCATCTGTCAATTATCAATTTTTCCCCAACGAATATAAATTGACCTCTCCAGATATCGCCATGGCATTTGATATTTTGTTTAGCGCTAAACAAGTGGGATGAAATTAGCGATCAAATTTCTGCCTACCAAAATAGAGAGTTTTTGCGTAACTGTAATTGAAACCTTACATTGAAATGCTCTTGTGTGTAATTGGCTTAAATGTAAACAACTTGCACTGAAGATTGTCAGAGGCCTAGGTCAACAATCTAAGGCCATTGCTTGGACGGCGCACTGCACTGCGTCACAAATTTCTCGCCAAAGGACGATATGAATTTTGTCAAATTGAACATTTTACTGTGACATTTATGAGTTGTGGAGGTGTGATGAATTGTAATCTCTTTTTGTTAACCTCAAATTTGACAAAAAGGAAAAAAATACCAAATAAGTAAAAGAAAATTTGCCAGTGAACTGGATGCAGCATTATTCAAGATTGTGATATGGAAGCTCCAACTCTGCTATAAACTTGCAAAAAAAAAATTAACCCGTATTCCAAAGAGATGTTTAACAACCGTTAACATAAACAATTTTTTATCTTTGAAGTAGTGAGGTGATAAGTAAGAAGAATTAATTATGAAAAAGGTTCTTTTTTCAAAGTAATATAGATATGTTAGTACAGAATGTTATAACTTTCTTTTGGTAGAATCAGTGGCATAACCACCTTTTTTTTTGGGGGGGGGGGAGTGGCACATTATCTTCAGGGGGGGCAAGCAAATTTGATGTTTTACCATAACATACCCTAGTAGAAAAATGATTCCCTATTTATAACCTCACTATATACAGTTGTTTAAACACCTTTTTGAATGGTGGGCATGTTTAGCACTTGCTACACCTTCTCCATGCTTTGGCTGTTTTGGTTGCTTTGATGATACTGCTACTGACTTATTACGGTATAAGTGGACATTTTCGAGAGGTTTTGTAATTTTCAGCGATTTTCGTGAGTGAAGAAAAAAAACGCGAACTAATAGCTTGCGAAATAACCTTTTTCCAATCGATGTATTGCACTTATCTTTCAAACCGTGAAATAAATTCTCGCGCATTAGGCCAAACTGTAAAATCGCGAAAATATCTGTACGCGGAAATTTCCACTTATACAGTAATGAACAGTAAGAATGCCTAAAACACAGTGCATGGTGGTTGGAAAGAAAACCCATTCTCTCTGACCATTACCATTTTCCACCGTACTAATTAATCAGTGGATTTTAAGATTGGCTTCCCTAATGCTGCAAGGCCATCTCAAACCAATATTTTGCTTATAGAAAAATTCCTGCAATAAACATTTTTTGTATAATTTACACAATTTGAATCCGTTTTTAAAAAAAAAGGTAATATCCCAATCATTTGTCAAATCAGTGTGGTTGTTGACATTATTTGGTTTTATTCTGGTTTTGTCATAATCAATTACACTTTCAAAAACAGCGGAGTGCCAGCCTGTAGACTGAGGTCCCACTTGAATCATATTGTCAGCTGTACTGGGGTCCATATGATGATTGGTATCTGCAATTTTCTTTTAGGTTATTGGAACTCATTAGGTTAGTAGCATTATATACAAGGGTGCCTCAAAAAAACACAACCCTGACCAATAGTAGGCCTAGGGGTCGTATTTTTGGGTATTGGATCACCCTATTGTAATCAGGGGAACATAAACCTTGGTGACTGCATTTCATCATTGGCTTTGTTTTCCTCAGTGCAACCATTGTGAAGGGGGGAGGGGAGGGGTCTTGACCACAATTGGGCTACAGGTGTGCTCCACTGGGAAAAAAAATTCCCATGTTTATGTGACCAAATTGTAGAAATATATACCCATTTATATAGCTAAGTTTTTGCTTGCAAATTTTGACCCATTTATATAGGTTGGCTTTGAAATTTTGCAGCACAATTTTCAGAGTCTGCCCAAAAATTGGCCCTTTTTTCTAGCACCTTTACCCCTCTTCGATGGCCCAAAACAAAAAATCATATTTTATTCTCTAATTATCATTGATAAAGGTCTCACAGCCATTTGGTTTCTCATCATTCATTTATTATCTACAATCTCATCATCGTAGCAAAAATTGGAGATTAAAAAAAAAAAAAAAAAAAAAAAACGTCCTGTTACCCGGCCTAGATATACAGACTGGTTCTATGAAAAAAATGAGAATAATTTTTTTAACCCTACACCCCCCCCCCTGGTTGTTGTGCAATGTGAGTGCAGTGTTTCACTACACAACGACCACAAAATTCTGTGATTTTTTCCCTAAATAGCGACCACACATGACGCACATTACGACAACCACATTGAGCAAAGTGCTTGATTGGCAGGTTCACATAATTTGGCTCCCCGTCCATGGTACTAAAAGCAAAAACAATCTCACTTCTGAAGTAATTTGCAAAAAATGACCATACTCCTGCTTAGAAGAGCATCAATCAAATAATGAGATTTCAAACTTAAAGTTAAACAAAAGTAGGAGTGGGTGAGAGCTGTGGCGTAATATTTCAAGGGGGGACAAACGTATATTAACATTTGTTAGTATAGTATAGGCATATGTTGTTTTCACTGTAAATTGGTGCATGTGCAGAAATTCACTAATTTTTCAGGGGGTGGGCAAGATTCCCCACAAAGGGGGCAGCTGCCCCCCCCCCCTCTCTCTGTTTACACTGGGTGAGAGCAAGATTTCTTTCAGTGCAAAGTGAAATTTTAGTTCGCAAAACTCATGGACAATTTTTTTTTTTTTCTTAGATGAAATAAACATTTTATTTATCATTTATATTATTAGACATAAATTATCATGGAGGACCACTTCAAGCTTTTGCTTATAAGGCAATAAGTAAATACATTTAATACAATGAGTACAAAAGTGATACAAAATGTGTGTAAAGGGAACACTTCTACCCCACACTATACCGCGTAACAATCCACTTTAGCTATATTGGGTGGTCTATTCATGTCTCTTGGCTGTTAATTTAGGTCTCTGAAATGGACAAAAACAATGACCTCAAAACTAAAATTAAAGGCTGACTCAGAGATTTCCTGAGGAGGGCGCCCTCAATTTCCAAAAAAAATCGTGTTTTTTGCGTGTACATAATGCTTGTCCATATACTAATCACTGTGTGAAATTGCTAAGCATAAATCGAATTCCTTCATATAGAAAATCACAACTTTGTTATAAAATTCCGGATCCGGAATTTTTGTTATACACAGTATCCTATAGGATGTAATATTACACATAAATGTTTACTGCATCAAAACCAAAAATCTGATTCATCTCAAATTTCGGAATTGTGCATTTTAGGTTACTATCTTTAATTCTAGTTGACTATTTTTCATTATTACACAAAAAAATAATATTTCGAAATCTCTGAGTCAGACTTTAACACTATGAGTTACAATATGCTCATCCACCAAGGACACAGTTCAGTGGGTTGTACCTAAACATGCACTGACATGAACTTAACTTGTGTGATTTGGGTATCATGTATCATACCCAAAAAAAAAAGCCATAGACAAGATCACCGAGAGAGTTTCCTTTTCTACAAGGGGTGTGGCTCAACATAGTTATTATCTTGCCAACTTTGAAACTGTGACACCAAAACACTGAATGCATTAAATGCAGAGTTTGTTTGCCAGCGGTGTCGTCGTTCACAGTTCAAAACTTTTTTTAAAAAAGTCAAATTTATGCATATTTGTGGCCATATTCAGAATTGGCTAGAAAACAGGTGAAGGCGGCCAAGAAATCCTATCAGTAGCATAACAGACTGGCAGGGGGGTAGATTGCCACCCCAGAGAGCTTTAACCGAGAAGAAAAAGCTTGAAAATGATGCTAAATCAGCCCTTTTTTCCTACTCACTGGGAAATTTTCACCTCCAAATTATGCCCCTGAATCCTATATATGTCGACATTGGATTAACTAAATCTCAATATTGATGAAAAATTCTTAATTTTTTTATTCGTTATTATAAAAATGCAAAATATCCATCGCATATAACCCGCCAATTTTGGCACCAATTTTTGTCTAAACCAACACTGTTTTTTTCATGTGCAGCAAATGATGGCAAATTTCAACAAAATAATTGCTTATAAAATTAAGGTGTTTTTTTAAAGAATCGTAAGTTATTTTGAGTACTCTTGTAAGTGTGATTTGAACAATTGCTTTCTAAAAATATAAACTTGTGTGGCTCTACTAAAAATATATTTTATTGTTAAACTCCCTTACAAATTAATCATTGTGTTCCAAATTTAGTATCCAAAACAGTCTAAAAATAGTAGCTTCTCTTTCTGTAACTGCCAAAAATGGATCGGTTTGTTGTGAGCAGAAGTAGGGAGGAAAACATGCACGCAATTTAAAGCCAACGCAAAGCTCGTGTTTACGGACTGTTCTATGTGGTTGTGTACCAATTGAATTAATGTAAGAGTGTATTGGTTTACTGATATTTGAGATGTTTTGTGAGCTATTGATAGTGCTGGACAATTAGTCTGTATGAGTTAGCAATAGTTGGAGTAGTTACAATGCCGGAATTAGATGCATGATAGTTTTTCCTGGCAAGAGGTAGAGTTGGAAAGAATACAGGAAGGTGTTAACAAATGAAAGGTGCCGTAGCAGAAGGTGTTATTGTTTGTGGGCGCAGCCGTGACAGTCAAAGATGAAATTAGTCTCAATCACTGTGTCAAAGTTCAATTTAGAGCAATATCTAATACACAAGTACGCCTATGTTGAGAAATGCAAGTAAGAGCCTATGCATTGTTAATTTCAACATCAACAGTCGTAAATTAATCAAAGTGAAGATGACTGATAAAGGTATAGTCACACAGAAGACAGCTCCTGACCCAACCACTTCCCGACTACACAAGACCGCATTTTTTTCAAAATTGGCTACAGTCTTGTTCAAACTTGCAAAATTTACAATTTTTATCCCGACCAGGGATGATTAGTCTGCGAGTATCCCTGTCGTCAACGAGACAAGGGATCCTGAAACGCCAAGCAGTAGGTGTCAGCATCATGGAATCAACAAGATCCAGCATGTTTAATTGGCGACGCCTCTTGTTCAGTCCCCGATTAGTCGCCGACCTTGAAACGACGGCACAAGTTGTGACATGTCGCTGTCAAGGATTGGTAGCCAAGTTGTTGACGCCAAGAAAGGTACCGTCACATGAAGACAGCCCATGATGCGACCCAACCTCTTCCCAACTACACAAGACCACATTTCTTTCAAAATCAGCTGCAGTCTTGTTCAAATTACAAGACAACAGATGCTCAATCGCCGAGCAGTAGGCAACAGCATCATAAAATCAACAAGATCAAGCATGTAACTTGTTCAGTTCTCTATCAGTCACAGACCTTAACACGACAGCACAGGTTGCTGTCAAGACTGCAAGTCGGCGACTCATCTTCTGTAGTCACCCAATTAACATGTCCAGTTGGTTTGCATTTTCTCTCCCACTTGGAGCAGACTCATTGCCGACCACTTTCCAACTGCACACAACTACTCATGATGCGCACCGACTCATCGGCTACCACTTACAAACCGCTCATGTGTTCAAGCCGACCTTCCCGATTCCAAAACCCGCCACAATTTTTTTAAGCTGCAAGAAAAAATTGTGGCGTTTTTTTTTTCAAAATTTGCCTCATGCTCCCGACCACACAAGACTGCAGAAGACTGTACAGGACAGTCCCAGACTTGGCCAAAACTACACCTGAAAAAGGAAAATTACGATTTTCGAAAAACGGCCAATCGGCACCAGTCTGGAGCAGTCTGGAAGCGGTTTTCTAGCAAATAATGGGTAAAACTACAGATGACAGTACAGAACAGGCCCATACCTTGCCAAAACTGCACATGAAAAAGAAAAACTGCTCTTGATTTTTGAAAACACCCCCCAGCAATTGATATCACTGGATTTTTGTGATAACACAAAAAAAAATTAAGGCATGCATTTGTTTAAAATTGAAATATTGTGAGTATACAGAATTATTCTGCCATCAAGAGCAAGGGCCACATATGCCCACAGCATATTTATGATGTGGTAGGGTTAGTACAAAAGAAC
This sequence comes from Ophioderma brevispina, assembly GCA_023653785.1. Taxonomy (NCBI): domain Eukaryota; kingdom Metazoa; phylum Echinodermata; class Ophiuroidea; order Amphilepidida; family Ophiodermatidae; genus Ophioderma; species Ophioderma brevispina. The sequence goes on from JAMKCH010006928.1 coordinate 34,385, forward strand.
CAAGTGATAATAAATCTGACCGCAGTCGTATGTAATTTTGTATTACGTCCTGTCTAGTGGAAGGAATGGCTGGTTCAAGATCTGAAGGTTATGGGTTCGAGTCCATCTGTGGCCAACATGTTGTGCACTTGGGCAAGGCACTTTAAACCTAGCTTGCCTCTCAAAACCCAGGTGTGAAATGGAGAGCTGATAGGGGATGTCGGAATTCAGTGCTGCAGCTTGGGAGAAGGGGCACGAATCAACCGATCAAGCACCCATATTGATTCAGTGGTCCCTCCAAGCAGAAATATTTATGCACTTTGCACCTGTTTCAACATGACTAGTCATTTGAATGACCATCTAAAGACCAAAATTCAACTTGATTATGACCAAATTAGCAGAATTTGTGCAAATTTTCGCATACAGAATTGGAAATGGGAGTGTCATTCTGTGTCCCTGCTCCCGGGTACCAAACCATTAGCTTAACCACTCTCACAGTAATAACCTTTAGATTCAGGTTTATGTGGATGCAGATGCATAAGAGACGTAATGCCTAACTTTGTGCATGTTGCTTCTTGCATGGAAAGTTAGGCATTATGTCTCTTATGCATCTACACCTGCATAAACCTGAAATCTAAAAGTCGCAAGTCTAAGTGCTGATTGGTTGTGTTCGGTTGTCCCTGGTTGAAATGATTCCGCTGATGATTACCTAGTGGCAGCAGAGTAAATAAATGTAAAGTGCTTTGATCAAATGTTGGAAAAGCACTTGCCAAATCCCAGCATCTATTTTTTAGAAGACGATATAAACTTGCACAGGGCAGCCTTTGTATGTGCAGTCTCTTTGGCATGCACAACAAGATATGTGTCAGTGTAACATGTTTAAATTGCGTTCCGGCTCGGAGGTATTTGAAAATTGTACTAAATGTATGCAGCAGCAGCCAGCTTAGCCTAGCTTGCGATAAAAGATGGTATTCAAACACTTACCGAGAATTGCAATTGCCAAAGGTTGTTACTTGCTTTATTGTATGTGGGTTTGCGGGATCCTCAATGTCCAGGACACAGTTCATCGATTACACTTGCAGGTGTAGTGTAGCATTAATAATGTGGGTATGCCGATGGCGGTGTACTGTTATTATCAGACGGTAGTGTATAATTGGAATGTCTACTTTTGAAAATCCAAAAATGTGCATGGACAGAAGACAGTAAGTGTGAACGTAGTGGGGAGTAGGTTATGCCTTTTGCATTGTGAAAAAATTTGGACTTATGTTAATAGGTTGGATAGAGGAAGCTGTGTTTGGAGCTATAAATTGGATAATGTTAGTGTTGAAGTCTTCTCCAGGGCGGAAAGGCTGTTTTGTTTTTTGTGAAGGAAACAGTGGAATTTTGGACGATGTGTGAGGCACGTGTTTCAATGAAATGAAGTACTATCCAGAGAATTGCCAATGTGGAATAATCAATGTTCCTAAATGGGGGGTATCATATTGAGAACTATTATGAGTGTGCTCGGAGATGAGAGGTGATAAAAATATAAAAACTATGGAATCGGAAGGCTTTGGGGTATTGATTATAACATAATCAGAACTTTTTTGGATGTATGCTGCAGAGAATATAAAGTTGTTGTTTTTTAATTGCGACCAGAATGTTACCTTTTTTTGCAAGGTGGTTTCACTTGCATTGTGGACTAAAGGATGTTGAAGAATCAATGAAACAAATCCATACCCCATAATACATTGTGTAAAGTTATCCAAACCAATGCTGGTAAAATAGTGTAACATCACAATTTGTACATGCAGTCTGAGGTATCATCTATTGTGTTAGGGATACGGTGAAATCTTCTAATCTCATAAAGTACCACCTAATCTGTGGGTCTTAATGATTTGCAGAACAATTCATAGTCAGAAATCCAATATCCCATGATACATGTGTAAATGTGTGAAATTATCCCGTACACACGAGGCATATAGCAGAATAAAATATGTGATCATCAAGGTCCAATATTGTTTTTGTGGGATATGGTTGCACAAATGCATTATAATCATGTTTGTACTTGGCCACTTAAGTGCTGGACTTCCATGGGGCTTCCCGGTAGAATGGGCATATACTATTTTTGTCATAATTGAAAATGCTTAGTCTTTGTAACTAATATATAAAATTAAAATAATTTTGTTATGCTGGATAGAGTTAGTTATAGTCCAAAAAAAATTTGTATATGAGAAAAAAATCAGTCAATTTGATTTATCTTAAAAAGGATGTTGTCAATATAGTTTTTTAGTATTATGGATACTATGTACATGTAGATTGGAAATGTGGGCTGTAAAGAATCAGAGAAAGGTGGAGAGGGTGAGCAGGGCAATCCAACTTTTCTTGTTTTGAGTGTTTGTGTGGCCGACTTCCACTAAGAGCTTGGGAACTGATTTGTATTTTAATAGGCCCTAGAAATTAGAAAAAACAACTTGTACACAAGGCCGGCGGGAAAAAATTGCATAATTATGCAAATTAGATACTTAATTAGCATATTGTTACACCCAAAATCTAATCAGGTTGAGAAACTCCATCAACATGCTCCTTCTACCAAGTTACACCATTGTTACCCTTACGGAACTCCAGATAAATTGTACACAATGTTGAACATTTTCTGTGCAATATTGACCTTTTTTCCTTGACCTTTTTTCCCCTACCCCTGACCCGACCAGGGGGGACCATGAGGGGATGAATACCATGGTGAGTAGGGGTATTCCCTCCTATAATATACCCAAGTTTGGCTTACTCTAGCTCATCCAAGAAAAAAAAAGATATCCCCAAATGCTCCAGGGTTAAACATTTTGATCACGGACATACGGACGGACATAGGGACGGACGGACATACAGACGGAGCCCCGTTTATAGTCCCCTCCCGAAACTTCGTTCGGAGGGGACAAAAAAATGGAGGAAACTATAGGGCTTTTGAACTAAAAATTTGCGCTCAAATTCGCTGAGGAAAAAAGGGGGGATGTAGGGAGTGAGAGGGCGAGAGACGGGGGGGGGGGGGGGGGGCACTTGGGTAGTGATGTGTGTTACCCGACTTTTGAACTTAGGGACTGGGACTGATTTGTCTTTTAAAATTAATGAGGGCCTTAGAAGTGGATTTGGAGGAAATATGCAGATGCAGACTTTTGAACTCAATTAGGCTCAAATTAAGCTTCTGGAGGCAAACGATTTCCAAAAGGACCTAAGAAACTAAATTATGCTTCACGAGCTGGAAGTATTAGTAACTAAGGGATGGAGGCTGTAGAGTCATGAAATGGGGTATTCGGCAAGGAGAGAACCCGGGGGGTTTGGAAGGAGAAAATGGGTATATTTGGGGGAGTGGACCTGGGTAATTGGGAAGGAAATCTGGATTAACAGAAAAGATCATGATGTCTGGAACGGAGACCCAAGAGTATTTGGGAATTGGCATATTTGGGTAGTGTGAAAGGGCACATGTGTTAGATGAGAATTTTAGTTACTTGAGAAGATGCTCGGTGGCAGCTGGGAGGGGCCAGGAGACAGATGAAAGGGGCTTGTGTTTAGTTGAGAAGGGAAATTGTGGCAGTTAGGACCTTAGACCTGGGGAGGTCAATAAAATGGACTTAGTTCAAAGGGCCCTGGGGTATTTAAACAGGGGCACTATAGGTAGGTGACAAAAGTTTACGACACTAAAGGTCACGTCGGATATAGGTTCCGTACGGAAACCTAAAACCCCAGTCACGAGATAGCGAAAGCCGAGAACCGCGAAATTCAGGTTACCTGATATGATATGAAAGAAGATGATCTTTAATGATTGCTACTCAAATGGAGGGCGGGGGAAGAAGAGGTGGGCATGTGCCCCACCACCCCTCAGCATCTTGCAAAAATTGTGAAAAGCCCTTAGGACACAGGGTAAAATATTGGTGTCCAGTCCACCCCCTAAATGTGGATGTTTCCAGATGTCATTGATTGTTTTGTGTCTCCCTTAAGTACTCCTTGTGTAGTTGAGAAGGGACTTGTGGCAGTTGAGACCTTAGACACTGGGGAGGTCATAAAATGGACTTACGTTGCAAAGGGCCCTGGGGTATTTAAACAGGGGCCCTATAGGTAGGTGACAAAAGTTTACAACACTACAGGTCACGTTCTGAAAGGTTCCGTACGAACCTACAACCCCGTCACGAATCTGCTAAGCCGAGAAACCGCGAAATTCCAGTTGATGTTTGGTTTTATGCAAGTCTGTGGATTCTGGATCATATAATTCTTCAAGTTGGATGGCCATTGTCCCTGTGGACTTTGTTGTCATGATTTTGATTCTGGTTCAGCTGGGGCGTATAGCTTGGGGGGGGGGGAGTCGATTAGAAAAATTCAAATATGGTGGTATGTCCTTTATGTGTGTAGAGTAAATGCGAGTTTTTTTAACATAGGACCTTGTAAACAAATTGATTTCTATTGCATGATTTTCGGGGGAATAAGAGTGGGTCTACTGCTGACTGAAGCGCGGCATGACATCAAAGTCTGGTCGAAAGGTTATGGTAACACGAAGCTTTATGCATCCCTGCGGGTGCATGATCCACCAACACAATAGTGACAGAATTCTAAATAGTATTTTGGGTGTATCAGCCTGAATGAACCAAGAGCAATAATTGGTAACTTTGATAAAATGTTTTTATGGTGAAGAAAAGTTGTTTTGATATTGTTTATCAGAATCATATGGAGAATTTTTTTGAATGTAATTGGTACTCAACCAGAAATTTGGAATGGAATGGTAGCCAACAGTCATTTACTCACTCTGGAGGTTTGATGCAGTGGTTTGAGCGAGCATTTTATCAGATGGTAGAGCCAAACCTCAGTCATGCACAACACAGCCCCAAACACAAAATAGTCTGGCAATACCAACTGCAAACCTGAGGGTGGGTCGACCACATGCTGCCCTTGTTACTTTACACCAGTGGCGGATTTAAGGAAAAGGGCCCTGTCAGCAGCTTAAAGTGGGGCCTTTTAGTGTCATGAGTAGATGCAATATCTCAGTTTAGTGCCACTATGGGGTGTCTGAGGAGGCCCTGGAGCAATATTTTAGGGGCCCTGTCAGCAGCTGCTGACGCTTTACACTACTTATCCCAAAGTATTCTTCATGTATTTTTACCGTTATTCACTAGAACAGAACTTTACACAAAAAAAACCCTTACAAGGGAGTTGTACTCTCTATCTCCAATGGTTTGGACAATTTGAAATCATTGCTTGCTAACATTTACGCATGTGGTAGTTTTTGACCACCACCCATTCTCCATGAGCAGGTCTTCCTCACTAACCCAAAGGGCAGCTTTTGAGTTTTTCTTATCTTTGGGACTTAGAATAATTTTTCCCTATAACCCTAAAAATAATGAAAATTTTATTTTAAAAGAAGCAGTAGTGGGTTTTGAACCCAAGACCACTGTATCATAGGTCAGCTACCTAAACCAACAATACCACCCAGGATTCTACTCCGTAGCCCCAGATTTGCAATTATCCTTGATAAACATTATACAGAATAAATCGCTACGCATGGTGGTCATCAATCAATATACTGAATAGCTCCGCTCTTGAACAATCAAATAGGTTCTCTATAGAAATGTTTTAGAGAGGGCAAAAACGTTACGTAATCTTAGAAATTAATCGTCGCGCATGTTTTGCCGACCACAAAGACAACATAGAGTACCACATAAAGCAATGGCTGCCCCCGCTTCTTCCACCTACTGTGGTGCCGCCCGGTGCCGCTTTGCATATACACTAATCGGTATTGATACAACTTTGAGTTGTTAGAGGTGCCAGGTGTACTAATAGTGCACCTGGATCATTGTGCCAGATACTCTTTTTTCTATAATGCAATGCGCGCTTAGGTAAAAGAATGTATTTATTGAGGCGGTCTAGTTATTTAAATCAAGACGACTGACGTTCATATCATCGTTGTGTGGCATGTGTAGGACAAAATTTAGCCACCCAGTAGCACCCAACATCCACAACTGATATTATTTGGGCGGATTGTTTGTATCGAATTACATTATTGTGTGTATACAAGCACCCAAACTAATAATTATTCCGTGCAAGATTCAAAATGTCAGCGCCCAGCATGTACGACTGGTTTTGACTGGGCTTCCCCCCTTGGAACGTTGCCAACAACCTGCTCTATGAGCAGAGGGGTGGTCAAAATCTCACAACTTGCAACATATTACACATTTCGAATTTTTCAAACTTTCATATTTATTTATGAAACACAACGGCTATCTCCTCTTCAGGATTTCTTGCTGCCTTACCCCTGGCAGTTACAGAGTAAATTCTGATTAAAGCAATTCTGAGGGAATTCTTCTATTTAGTACATACATGCTGCAGGACATATTGTATAGAAAATATAGGTTTGTATATAATAATGCAGCAAATGTGAAATGATAGTGTTCAAAAATGATTCATGAGGGTGATGTTCATATGAGGGGGGGGGGGGGTGGGGGGGGGGGGGGGGGGGGGGGGGGGGGGGTAAGCCTTGTAGAATTCAAGATGGCATCACAATTCAAAAATGGCCACTTGAAATATAATAAAAATATTTGTGATTTCACAATCGGGGCCGATCCAGGGTAAAGTCATAGGAGGCCAAAAACATTATATAACATAACTCATATCGGTAAAAAAAACTAATTTCCGTTTTTCCTGAATGTTGATACCTGATTCAAATTATGACCATTAGACTCCATGCACCTTAACAAAACCTGTTCTTGTCAGAAAAGGTTAAAAACTTAAACCTCAATTACTGACTTCACACCTTGCGGCCAATTTCTTAAAACACCTATGGTCGATGTATTAATGCATTACGTCAACTACTTCAAGCTTCAAGACAAAATGGTGACAACACCGTGAATTTACACTTGAAAAGAAAAGGAAAATTAACATTTGGGTCTCTTTCGCTCCATTACGAAATTCCAATCAAAAAGTACCTTTAATTTCCATGCCGTGTTTGGAATAATGTTCCCTCATCAATGTGCAGTGTTACTCGTGGGAATCCTTGATCTAGAGCTGTCAATGAAATTGATGAAAGATGTGGTCAAGTAGTAGCTGCCCATTGTTAATTGTTGGACAAAAGTAAATTTTTTCTACACGGCCAGTATTCATTGCCAATTTTAAAACAATTGGACCTTTCCGTAGAAAAACAGCAACTAATTTTTGAATGAAATTGCTTTTACAATTCTGTCTTATGAAATGGTTGCAGCTTCCTGCTCTCAGAAGTAGTTCTCCTTAGGCTAAAAAAAATTGTTGGGTAACGACTGGTACCCGACCGACCCTAAAAACCCTGCCGACTCAAAGTTTTTATCAAATTAACACCAATAAAAAAAATATTCGGGCCGACCCAGACCCATTATTTTCATCCACAATTTAAAAAATGTTTATTTTAACCAACACAAAGATGAAAAATAACAAAACAGACAACAAAGCAACTACAACAAGTACAAAAAAGATCTTTGCTATTTCTTGAAAAAAATCTTTTAATAAATAGTAGCATCTTGTATTCAGTTTAGAGCAAACCTTGAGACGATCTAAAAAACAATCTGACCGACTGACTGACCCTGATATTTTTTTCTCTGTTATGCAAACAAACATTTTTTTTATACCTTATACTTAGAAGAGCAAAATGCCGTATGCATTGATTTTAAGATTTCTGGAGCTTTTTGAGAATTTTATGCAAATAAATATTTACCCAGAAAATCAATTAAAAACTGCGCAGAAAAGAAGGATTGTGATTCACTGTCATCTGAAAGGATCATTTTATTTGGCACTTAATCTGACCCACTTGGTCATTGATCACACGCAAGGATTCAGCCATATGAGTGAACATAGTTAATGTTCAAAACGCCAGCACAATGATAGATTTAATGAAAAGAGTTATGCCTAACAATTTCCCCTTGGAGTGCTCTGACCCCAAGAACTCCCTCCCCGTCGCCTCTAACAAAAAAACCTTGGCAAGTTTAAATTGTAATAGAGCAAGAGAGGTTTGCCGCAGGACCTTACAACGTACAAAATAATCACGCACGCAGGGCTTGGAAGTGGGCAACTCCAAGACATAAACTCCACTCGGTGGCAAACCGTTAAAGCCAAAGGGTGTAAGCAAGAAACATGAGGATATGAACCCATGATTAACTGGCGAAACCTGTAACATTGTTGTGAATTCAACATCTGCTCCAAGCGTGCTGCCGAAGCATGTCTTGCAGGCTTGCCTACCTGGATAAGCATTGTTATATTTTATTAATTATACATCAATTATTTTATAAATATTTTAAACATTTGTCATGAAAGTTAAAGGAAATAATAAATGCACCAACCCAAGATGCTTAGTCATGCAATGTCAGCACTTGCCATAACCCCCCCCTCCCCCCCTCCCCCCCCCCCACTTACGAGTTAAACAGATGGGCCTTTTAGTTTGAAACAAATATTTATACCCATTTC